>JANEYF010002851.1:0-137500 GCA_029963845.1 Rhamnusium bicolor | reverse complement strand
TAAGCCCAACAATGATCCCGATGAAAATTTTATTCTTGACGAAGGAACGGAAATTAATGTTTTGGCTCGAGTAGAAGTTGATAAGACTGTTTCTTTAAGACAAACTGGGATTAAATTGGAAATCAGTCACCAAACAGTAAGCCGAATTTTGCACAAATACCACCATAAATCTTTTAAATATCAATTGCACCAGCACTTGTACGAAAATGATTACGAACGTAGGACGGAATATTGCAATTGGATTTTGCAGAATAACGTGCAGCCAAACAATAATTTTTTGGGAATGATTTTATTTTCGGACGAGTCTAGGTTTACAAATTTGGGATTATTTAACTGACAAAATACAAAATATTGGTCACAAAAAAATCAAAATTTGTTACGGAAGGGTAACTTTCAAGTGTGATTCGATTTCAATTTTTTAGCTTGGAATAATCGGTAGTAGAATCATTGGTCCAATAATATTTGAGGGACCTCTGACTGGTGCCAGATACTTGGGATTTCTGCAAAATGAAATTGAGGACAGTTTAGTTGAATTACCTTTCCATTTACAACAGGGAATATATTTCCAACAAGATGGCACTCCTCCCCATAATTCAAGGATAGTAATTGATTACCTTCAACGGAGATTCGGAGAAAACGTAATTTCGACGAATGGTTCTGTGAGGTAGCCTACAAGGTCACCTGATTTAACACCCCTTATTTTTTTGTTTGGGATCATTTAAAAAATATTGTCTATGCAATCGTCGTTACAACCCGTGAAGACCTGGAGCTACAAGTAAGACGCGCAATTAATAGCATAACGGCCCAGCAATTGGCGGACGTTCTTTGAGAAACAGCTATGCGAGTTCAGAAGTGCATTGACGTTGATGGACAGCATTTTGAACAACTGTTGTAGTGTTTTATGTTTATTTTTTGTATGTCAAAACCACCTTATGTATAACAAGGTAATTAGAACAAAACTGTATTTTCTTATTTTCTTTTAATTGTAATTTTGTTTGTATTTATCGCACATTTTAATACGATATATGAATAAATTCCTTATTAATAGTACTAATAAATGGTACCACGGTACCAATAGGTACTACGGGACCAATATGGTTCCATTTGAAAAAATTGAGTTTTTCTCCAAAAACCATTTTGATGAACTTTATTTGCTCATAATTCACGTAATTTAGTATTTTTGACAGGATTTCGATTTTTCTAGCATTACACGGTTTCATTTAGAATAAATCGGAACCGTCATGGGATACTTAAATGGAAAACTAAAAATTATATTGTAAGAAATATTGACGTTTGAAATGTCACTTATTTGGTATTGTTGAATTCAGAAAATTATGCAGAATTCAAAAATGTAATAATATACAGGGTATTCTATTTAAAAATCCAAAGTTACCGTCCTTGCGACATCGGAAGTGAAAAAAATCACTTGTCCGTCAAAAAGTGCCGCTTATTATGTATATAGTATATACCAAATTTCAATCAATTATCTTCAAAAGTAAAGGAGAAGAGGGGGTGTACCATGATCCTGTTACACCCGGTATGTTTGTACAAGGAAAATGTACGTTCCACATCTACCGAGGTTAATGGTGCAAATTCTAAATAGTTCTCATGGACAGGCAGTAGTAATGAAAATATTCTACCTTCATTTTAGCTTTTTATTCGTTTCGCTACCTCACTTAATGTTGGGGATATGAGGTTTTTTAGAAAACACTGCATTTTTTTGCTTTATATGCTGCCTCTAAACATGTATCTAAACATACATAGGTGGCTTTGGAACAAAACAATGTCTTTTGTTTGCTAGTACTGTCAAAGTATTAAGCCTGTAACTTGATTTTCATTCTCTTGACACAAACCCATTTAAAATTAAAACATCTAAAATCGTTTTTATAAATGTAACAACTGATTTTGAATTTACCTAATGCACAATTAACATCGTCTAACAAATTTTATTCAACAGTGTTCTCGTACCAGTGTTATTTTATGTATTTAACAGGCACGAAGTAAAGTACAATGGACCACCCAAAAAAGCTATTGTGAACATTAGGGCGCCCATTATATGGATCTGTGATACAAAACGAGCCTTTGACAGCCCAATGAAAAGTCAATTTTATCAGACAATGGACTTAGGCAGACCTTTATAATTGAGATGAACTCGACGAATACTAAAGGGATGTCCCATAAATCAATTTAAAACTAAAACAAAACTGATCTATCAACTTATTTTCTAAAACAAACATGTGGGCGACTTTATTATAGCAATTAAAACCGACAATAAGAATATAAAAAGGGCGGAGTGCAATTTAAATATAAATTAATCAAACCGTTTAGTGAATTTTACCAGTATAACTTATTGTTCTTTTGTCTGGCCGTAACTAACTGTGATTAAGTGGAAACTGTGATTATTCCATTTCTGCAGCTTCAAATTATTCTTTATAGCCCAGTACTCTTAGGGAAAATCGTAATTGGAACATTGCAAAAATATTTATACTAATTATTGGCAAGTTTGTATTGAATATGATGTGTATATGTTACAACCAGCTGATTTTTTTTTTATTTTCTTATACCTAATATAAGGAAGTATAGTAGTCGTGATTTTTGTCGACCTCGTGATTTTGAGATTAACGTCTTGAACCCTCCTGAATCCATTCTGACTATTTTCCGAATGATGTCTGTCGGTGCGTGTGTGTGAGAGTGTGTGTGTGTGTCTGCGATAACTCAAAAAATACTAATAGGAGACTTGCCAAATTTGGCAGTTAAGACTGTCAACAACATTTTAGGTGCCACATTAAATTTGGTGAATGTGTTACCACCAAAAGAGACATAATGAATGAAAGAAGAAAAAAGGTACAATTTTGGGAAAAAAAAATTAAAAGTTTTTATTGCATTTCTGGACGAATCTCGACGAATTATAATGAGAAAACAGAACTTTATGAAAAAAAAAATGTCCGCATGTCTGTAGTATTGCGATAACAACCACAGTTTTTGAGATAAAGCTTTCAGATTTGATACATTCATTCTAAAGGCCAAAGACAATGAAAAATTCGGTTATGAGCAAAATTGGTCTTCTAGGGGGGCCAGGGGGACCAAAAATTCTTTGTATTTGACTTTACAAAAAAATATATTCTTTGATGAAATATTATAAATCATGTCTACTATATCAAGCAAAACCAACAAAGTGACCCTAGTCTAGATACCCGGCCATTCTGGTATGGAAGGTAACGAAATAGCGGACTCCTTAGCCAGAGAAGGAGCGGGATCACGATTCATCGGACCAGAACTAATACTTGGCATATCCTCAAGTACTGCCAAGATGGCTATCTCAACCTGGGCTGAAAGGAAAACTCTCCAGTTTTGGCAAGAGTTACCAGAATTAGCCTTATTCGAGGGCGTTTATAAAATACCCTTTGAAATCAAGAGCTAAGAAACTTTTAGAGTTAAACAGGGTAAACCTGAAAACTCTAACAGGCCTATATACCGGGCACTGCCGACTAAACTATCATCTGCATAAACTCGCCTAGCGGAAAACGCCGAGTGCCGTCTATGCCTGGAGGATGATGAGAAGGCAGACCACATCTTATGCACCTGTCCCGCTGTGGAGAGGATCTGTTCTCAATATTTGGCAAAGGGCAACTAGCTGCCAGAGGATCTGGACACATTCTCACCCAATAAAGTTATCAGTTTCATTAAGAGACTGAACTTATTGGGTGAAATATAATTAGGCGTGAACCACAATAGGCCTGCTGATGGCCGCAGTGGAGGGTCTACTGAGACCCACTCATAACAGACCTAACCTAACCTAACCTAACTATATCAAGCGAATAAAATATATTTTCCAAGTACTTAAATAAAGCTGATGTAAACTGAAATATTTTACACATTTTGCGTCATAAAATGGGGTTAGGATAAATTTAACAGTTTGATATATGAAAGGTCTAATTTAGTTACAAAATTGTCAATGTCAATAACAAAAAATTATTAAAATATATGACATGAATTAGGTATTAGTGACGGTATCGAATGACGCTGATAATTAATTATTTAAAAATTTTAATGAAACATTTCAAGGTACGCTATTAAAATTTAATTGAAGTAAGTGAAGAATTAAATAGAATGATATTTTTAGATCTGGAAAATATATACTGGTATAAAAAAGTTATGTGCTGGCTACATCAGATATTTTTTATATCAAATTTGTCTTGGTTATTATTAGACTGCTTGTATCTAGATAACGAATGTATTTTTTCTACTGTACTTACTGTTGTACGAGTCAAATGTGTTTGCGGAATAGTATGCGAGTACAAACTTAAAAAAAAGAAACAAATGTACTTATGTTTGTGTTTAAAAGTAAACTGTACACAGATAATCTCGATGTAAGGGTGATTGTAGACTGTACAGATTTCTGAAGCCATGGAAATGACACAATTAGTAGAATGTTGCACTATATATAATTGTGTATTTTTGTAAAGTTCAACATGAATTATTTATAAGATCTTTTTAGTAGCCCAACGTTGAGATGAAATAGGTGATTCCTCGGCATCCATATGTAGTTGAAAAGGAGCTTACTCGATATGTTTAGAATCTGACCACGAAAAGATTCAGGGTCGAGCAAAGAAGCTATATACATATCACGAGGATGCTATAGTCAAAGAGACTTCGATCCCGCTACTAATTCACGGCTTATGTAACCTAAGTTACAGATCCTAGATTAGTCCTAAGTATAGTCGATGTTTGTATAGGGTAAGTCGGTAATTGTAAGAGATATAAAAAAAAGGAAGACACAGTCTCGACCTCATTCTTTGAGACAAATTCACTAGCGAAAACAAAAATTTGCTATCGTCTCTTGTTTTCGAGATATAAACAAAAGTTCGATTTTTTCGACTTTTAGACACGTCAATATATCGGCTGTTTGTAAAATTATGAAAAGACAACTTTTACATTCTTGGGGCACTCTTTTCTGTATAAAACAGTGGCATCGAAATAATTTAAAAAAAGGTGCAATTTCGAGTTACGGCATAAAGTTGTATTTTTTTAAATGGGAATCATAGTTTATGGTTTAGTTAAAAAGGAAACTTTTTTCTCTTTCAAACTGTATAACATATATGGGATCGCTTTCGATGTGTAAGTATTTATTAGCAAAAATAATCTTTTAGCAGATTACTTTTTGCGTTTTTTTTTTATATTTATTCCAAGTAGGCGTGTGTCATCTATGACAGTTTTTATCCATTTGTCAGTAAATTGCATATTAGTAATTTTGTTTCCGTCATAATTACACTCCATTTAATAGTAAATGTGAAAATATCTTACGAAAATTACCAGAAACATGATATGCTAGAAGGCTTTATTCAAAATAATAACAATTGTGATATTGCACCCGAAATATATTTCAATCGCTATCCAGAAAAAAGACAACCTAATAAAGCTGTTTTTAAGAGCTTAAAAGAAAATCTCATTAATTGTGATTCCTTGAACAAGCCAAGACCAAAAAATCAGATATTTATATCTAATTTTATAATACATTACAGTTACAAAATAAAAATTCAAATTAAAGTAAATGTTCAAACTGAAGTCCGTTATGATCGATACATAAATTACGTCTTCATAACACTCTGAACTGCGTTATAAATATGAAGATTTGAATTGAAACTCACACAGTCTATAAAATTTTGTCAGAGTTCATTTATGTCGGTACTAGTTTTCTTGTATAATTTGTCTTTAATGTGGCCACAAAAGAAAAAATCCAGTGGCGTTACGTCAGGTGATCGTGGTGGCCACCTCACTGGTCCGTTACTTCCCATCCAGTTATTTCCAAAATTTGTATTTAATAATTCTGAAACGGTCCTATCGTGCACCATCTTGTTGGAAGAACTGATTTCTTGCCTCAATGAAGGGTAGATTGTCCATAAATTCCTCAATAATTTTCTGATTCAAGATTTCTTAGTACCGTTGGCCATTAAGATTTTCTTGATATATCTCATATCTTAAAACACGATTGCCACGTAGAGCACACCAAACACTAAAACCAAAGCATCCGCGTCCCTGAGATCGCACGTTAACGGTATGGTAAGGTTCATATGAGACCAATAGTGCTCGTTATGCTTGTTGAAAATTCTTGTACTGCTAATGTAGGCTTCATCTGTTCAAACTACATTTCTAGAGAAGAATGTATCTTGTATTTGCAAAACTCCAAGATCAAGTGATGTTGTTTCCTTATTGTATAAGGCCTGAATTGGTGTGTCTTCAAAATACCCAGAGCTCGACGTCTTGAAATCTCAGAATCAGCTTCAATTTGACGACTTGAAGTTGAAAGAATGTAAAAGCTGTTTTTTCATAACTTTACAGACAACTAAGATATTGACATGTGTCCATAAGTCGAATAATCGAACTTTTGTTTATAACTCGAAAACAAAAGACGATAGCAAATTTCTGTTTTCGCTAGTGAAGTTGTCTCAAAAAAAAAGGATAGAGAATGTGTTTTCCATTTTTTTGTATCTCTTACAGTTACCGAGTTACCCTATACAAACACCGAAATTTGTTCACCCTGTACAATTTCAATAATGTCGGCTTCAGCAATAATGAAACAGAAGCACCGGGGACGAATCCACTGAAATACCCATATTATGGGCGGCCAAACAGTCGACAACTACCCAAAAACCAATACAATACTCTAATCAGCGTTTAGGCCATATAACTTCCCTTCTGGTCAATGCCAAAGACCATAAGCACCTAGGATATAGTACGACGTTCGTCATCTTGTCTTCGACAGTCGATACCCACGTGGGCGAATATATCTGCAAAGAATGAAGACCAAGAACAGAATTTAACTGTATTCAATCGACAGGATCCAACACTGCTATACCGTTCGTATTTATGGACAGAATTGATGAGATAGCAGGCCAACCATTTACGAAACTACAAGTTAAATGATGCATAGGCGTATAAATCAACAGTCCTCCCAAACCTCTGTCATTTGAGACCATTCTTGAAGTTAATAATATTGGTTCGTTGCTGTTTTCTATGCAGTCACACTTCTATATTGTGCATGGTTTGCAATTGCAAGAGAGAAGAGTGAGCTCCTCTTCTGTTTTAGTAGAACGAGATTGATGTTAAGTGAGATGGTATTTACATTTTTGTCTGTTTTGTCGTACTCTCCCACTATGTTCTTGAATTAGAAGATGAAGCGGACTATCATTTTATCGATGGGCAGTTTTTTTATTTCAAGGTTGAGGTTTGTCTCCTTAGCACATAGATATGTAAAGCCTTCGTAGAACTTCTGCATAACTGCGTATTCTCCTGTGCCATACAAGAACTGGCTTTTGGGACAACGATTTTGTCATCACTTGCTGTTACACTCACGTTTCCATGACGAGAATTATTGTTGTTGTGAATCATTATCTGTCCAGTTATACAGTTACGCGGTCTGGGGAATTGGACGATGAGGGGGGATGAATGGGTATATGGAATGTTAATATTGGCACTGTCTTTACTTCTGATGCGCCGGTTATCGCGGTACCACTTTTTTCTCATATCATTGTGAGTTAGCCTAATGTTTCTCTTTTTGATGTTTTGTCATTCCCTAAATATTGGATCTGTGACATGTTCTGTTTTAGTTCTTTCCTTTGGTCCTGTATTGTATTGGATTTGTATTTCTATTATTATTGTGTGAATGCTTCCCTCACGGACCTAATTTCACCTGGTGTATCAAACACTCTTACTAAGTTCTGCAGTTCTTTGTCACTTGAGAGTTCTAAGCAATTGCTTGCTGTCATATGTTACATCCGGTTAAACCTGTCAGAAAAAGTACCGAAATCCTACAGGGAACCGAAACGACCTGTCCTCTCAAGAATTGAAAACACAAGCAGAGTTTTTGTATTAACGGCAGGTTGGGCGATATACAGAGTGTTTCAGAAATAAGTACCTTAACTTGGGGAGGGGGTAGATATTCGAGAAATATTAAAAAAAGCTAAATACAATTTTCCACTAAACCCCCTCTCTGTGGTGTAAAGCGTGATAAAAGTAGTACGAAATATGCATTTTTATTACATATCCTCCCTTAAGGCGGAGATATCCATTTCAAAATACGCATATATTAGTTACTCCTACAGACCAATTACTACATTTAATTTTGCCATATTGTAATAAACCAGTGGTGTAGAACCATTGGCTCAATAATCAATTTTTACGCTACACTTTTTTAACACTCTGTATATCGCAAAAATTATACATGGCTAACAGCCTTCATTCAATTTTCTATCAAAAAGTTTCTCTATTGAAAAAGGTTCATTTTCTAAGATATTTTGATTTTTTGTAAAGTAACATGCATGCTGTGATTTTTAATTGCAAAGTTTTTAATCTAGTAGCCAACGTTGCTATTGTCACGTGAATTTTTAATAATCGTTTTCTGTCAAACTAATAACTAGTTGTGAACCATTAATGTGAGTATTCACGTTACTAGCTTTAATTAATTATTATTAACTATGAATGTCAGTATGGTACATTTTACTTTTCGGAATACTCTGATATGCATTTGCTATATGGAGAATGCAAAGGCAATACTGAAAAGACAGTAAGAAGGTAAAGAGTGTAAAATACCCTCATCGAGTTCTTCCCAATCGAAGAACATATGTAGCAGTGAATCGCCGTTTAAGAGAAACTAGATCATTTGCCCGTAATCGTGGAAGTAATAGTACAACTAGGATGCAGAGAAATGTAAATAACATTTTAGAAAAATTGATATGGCTGTCAGAGTATTATCGCTACAAACTGGAATATCTGCAACATCGGTTTGGAGAGTTTTAAAAGAAATGCAGTTACATTCTGTCTATCTCCAAAAAGTGCAAGACCTTTTACATACTGACTGAACCAAGAGTTGAATTCTGCGAATGGTTGCTTTGTAAACTGAGAAGAGACTGCGATTTTTGTAATAATATCCTGTTTACAGACCAAGCAACTTTCACGCGAAGTGCCATATTTAATATGCATAGTGAGCAGGTGTGGTCTGATGAGATTCCTCATGCTGTAGAGGTTGCAAATTTTCAGCATAGGTTTAAATGAATGCTTGGGCTGGAATAATTAGAAACTAATTTATAGGACCTTCTATTTTAACGGAAAATTTGAATGGAAATCGATATGTTCAATTTCTTAGGGAAATTTTCATGCCTCTGCTTGAAGAGGTTCCTTATCAGCGCAGAATTTCCTTGCGGTTCATGTATGATGTGACGCCACCTCATTTTACATTCCAAGCATGGGATTGTCTAAATGGACAATTTAGTGGCAAGTGGAGAGGTCGTGGAGTAGATGCTCCTGTGAAATGGCCAGCATCATCGCCAGAGCTCAATCCTATGGATTATAACATTTGGGGAAATTTTAAAAAAAAGTGTATGCAGAACCAGTTAATGCTCTAGATGAACTTAGATAAAGGATTACGAACGCTTGTAGGGAGTTGTCCAATTCCAGATTTACTTTAGGGAAAGTAATTAAACAAATAAAAAAACTTGCTCAAAATGCAATATTGTTTGTATTTTCAACATTATATGTAATAAAAAATGCATTTTTCGTACTACCCCTACAGCAAAAAAGAGGGAGTTTAGCTTTTTTTAATATTTCGCGAATATCTCCCACTCACCAAGTTACGGTATTTATTTCTGAAACACCCTGTATATTCCATCATCAGTGGGGAATATTGAATTAAATGACCATTTCTTTATTGAGAGTGTGACTTACGTCTTTTTTACGTAAGAAATTAAAAATAATGTCGCAGTGGAAGATTTATGTTATGTGGGGTTTTAACGAAAACTAACCCAACAGACTGGACTACTATGATATCTTCATAAAATAACTGGAGAGGTCAATTATGAAATGAATAAAAGATTTGGTTATTAAGTTATAAATAAATAACAATACCCACTTTGGGAGTGCTGACGAATAGCTAGCTATTGATGCATATGATAAATTTTTCATATACAATATTTGTAACATAACTTGTAACGGAAATATTTTTTATTTATTTAAAGTATTTGTACTATATTCTCTTATTGGCATAATATTATAATAAATTGTTAATATCCATTTTTTATTAAATGATGGAACAACTGCAATAAATATATAAAGACCTGAACCATGTAATAAAAAATAAATATGGCATTTTTATGGAAAAATATCCAGCGAACATTAAAACAGAATGTACCATTTATTAGCAATGATAACATTTTTGGTTTAATGGATTTTTATGTGTATTCCATCTGAAATTTTACTGGCATGGACCAATAAAAAAGAAAAATGTTCAAGTACAGTAAACGCTATTTATTTGTTGCCACTACGATGATAGATGAAACTATAGAATTTAGAATAATTGCACTCTGACGTTGTTACCAGTTTGCCGTTACATAATGTACAGGGTTATCACGCAAAAATAAATGTTTCTGAAATAACTTGGTTATTTTTTAAATTATTTTTATTTTTTACACCAAAAGTTTAGTAGGTAGTAGTTAGTTGTAGTTATTTTTTTGGACCAAAAAAGAAAATATGACTTCTTACTTTTTTAAATAAAACACCTGTATCTTTTAAAATAATTTGACTTGACATTTTTCTGATTTCAAAGATACCAATGTTGTCTCAAAGAGTTTTTGAGATATTTGCATTTTGGTATTAGATATCGTTAATTATTTTCTTAAATGTCGTTACCTTTGAGAAAAAAGCTGCATTTTTTAAATAAAGATCCGTTTTTTGTCGAAGTAATGCTTTTTAAAAAATCAAATTATCTGTCTTGGTTAATTCTTCTTATTCTTTTCAAAGGCAACGACAATCCAAATATCTCAAAAACTTTTTGAGATAACATGACACATGTGGTCATATTTCTTAAACGCGATGCGAAATTTTTTTTTATTCAAAATTTGGATTCTGCGAAAGAAATTAGTTAATGAAGGTCTTTACACCTTTTTGATAACTTAAAAAATAACCGAGTTACTTCAAAAAAGGACATTTTCACGTAATGACTTTGTAAATACAGGGTGGCTCATCGTAAATAGTCCACTAGAGTTTATGACATTTTGACCCAACTTTTGACGTAACATGTCGATTTTGTTTTCGAGGGGGATATTTAAATTACTATTTTTATTAGTAACACCCCAACTCTTAAACGAGGGTGATATTTACCCCCATGTTTAAGATGGCACGGGACTGTTTTTATGTTTTTTTTCTCTCTTTGTACAACAATGAATATGTTAATTGTTAAGTGTAAGAGTAACTTGTGAATTAAACTTCGCTATATTTAGATTTAAATGTGTATACATTTATATTTAATAAAGATTTTTTTTCGGTTTCCCGATGCCGGTCAGTCCTCCCGTGGCCTCCAACGCCTCACGGGAGTCACGCCGGTGCATCAACTACAGCCACTCCCCACATCCCGCAGGGTTAGTGACTGTAGATACCAGAATCGTGTGCCCTAAGCAGACGGTGAGAACCCAGAATGACCGCCTTCTGCATTTGGCCTGCCAGCCACTCGACTGATTTTTGGCAGGCCGGTATGATCTTCAGTTCCGAGAGCAGCGTAGGCTTTATCCCTCCGAGTACACCGATTATAAGGACGACCAGTTTTACCGAGTAGCCTGGGTACAGCACTTGGAGCTCGTACCGGAGATCGCGATATTTGGTCCGTTTCTCCTCCTCCTTCAAGGTGATGTTTTTCTCCGCAGGTGCCGAGAACTCGATGACATACATTACCTTGAGTTGATGGTCGAGGAAGACTATGTCAGGCTTGTTGGCTTGGATTAGCCTGACAGTCGGGAACGAGTAGTTCCAGTAAATCCTGCATTTCTCGTTCTCAACAACGGACTCAATATCTCCGGGGACGTAAGGCAGCACTGGTGTCTGGTCTACTCCGTACGAGTGCCTTACATGGTAGTATAGCACTCGTAACGCCGCGTTATGCCGGTGGATGTAGGCCGAAATCGCATATATAGGGCATGAGCGATTCCGGGCGCCTGATGGCAGGTCCTGCAGTTGATATCAGGAACCTCGCCACACGCGGCTACGGTAGACCAAGGTGTTGATAACACCATCTTGACAGGCCATAATGAATCCCTCGGTCTCCGACTTAAGCCCTGCTGACCTTAGAAAGGCGAAGGTCAGCCTGGTCGATAAACCCAGTGTTTCTATGTTCTTATAGAAGACACCGTGCTGGGGTTTATCGACGTGCTGCCGAAACAGATTTTCCTGTTCGGCAGCTCTGATTCGAGCTTTCAGACGATTTGGCTGAAGTTCGGTGACTGACTCTACATCAGCACCTCGCCGGCCTCCTCGCCTGATGTCAAATGCGAGACCGAGTTCATCTGCGGCTCTTTTTGCTGCCTTGAACAATCCTGCTCCCACACCTACAGTTTCGTGATGTAAAGATTATTATTATTATTATTATTATTAAATTCTCCCATTACAACGGCGTTTTACTTTTTAAACCAGAAATAAATTCGAATATGCATCGAATAAATCGATTTGAAATAAGCATTATTATTATTATATAATTTTAAACGGGTTATATAAACGAATAATTAAGGTAAATTAACAAAACTTTAAAATGATTTCACGAATAATGGAAAAACGATAACAGACAACAAATGAACACATAAACGTATTAATTTTAGCAGCATCTTGTTTTATTAGCTGAAAGGGTTAATTTATGAGGCAATTAATATGCGCAAAACTATGAGAATTATAACAACACCCACAAATTTCGACCCGAAGAAATTCAATTGGAGTGTCAAGATGTCGGAAGCAGGTATTTATAACTGACAGATTTGAAGTTGGGCGTCGTTATTCTCTCCACCTTTTGTTTCATGTTAACATCGCTCTAGTTTTGTTAAATTGAAATAAAATACGTTGTTGCTTTTGTAAATGTTTCTGACGTCGGACGTTTCACTTTTACATGTGACATGTATTTCAAATAATCGCTTCATAATACGAAAAATTATGACAGGCTTGCCTTTCTAAATAAATAGTTTTATATATTTATCTACTAATTAATTTTTAAAATCAGGTATGTAAAGTGAAAATGCGGTTCTTTTTCTCAGAGGTAGAGGAAATGTTTTTTTGTACAGCCGTTAGAAAAAACTTATGAAAAAGAAAGTAACATAATTATCAAAAATGTATTGACAATTCGTTTTATAAGAATTATTTTATAAAAGCTAAACTAGTGTCAAAACATTAAATCCCTAATAAAACTACCAGAACATCAATAATTGCCATTTTATAACTAAGGAAATAGTTTGTTGTTTATAAACGACTCTTTAGTTTTTTCGTCTGACGTTTTTTCCCGCAAGAAGTATTAAATTATGGGTGACAGTACTATTGATTCTAGAGTATTGCATCAGAAATTGCAGAATCCACTGCATTTCTACCTGAATATACACAATCAAAATACTAATTAGCTTACATACGATTCAAGAAGAATGACAAGAAAGTGAAATATAACAGAGACAGTTCTCCTGACATATTTTAAATAAAAGCCGTAAACCCAAAAATCCCCGACACGGCCGACTATATCCTTAAGTTTACAGATTAAAAATATAGAAACTCAGCTTGCATAAGCTCATTTCATTTATTAAAGGTTGAATGTTTTAATAATTGTCCTCCTTCTTCTGTAATGCATTCTTCGCGACATATGAAATCGGCTTAAACCTTTAATAAGCATTTCCTCCGGAATGGTGCGTATTTCTTTTTGTATTATTAATTCAAATCTCTGATGGTTCAGGGTCTATTTACATATACTCTTCAAAATATCAATAAGAAGAAATCAGGCACCATCAGAACGGGTGACCTGTCCGGCCGAAGTAGATCTCCATTGCGGCTAATGAGTCTACTCTTGGAACATATCCTACAAAAGTTCCAGGCTTATTCGCTGTGCGACTAGTAGCCCCGTCCTGTTGAAACTAATAATTGTTGTTCTCTTGTACCTGATACTGTGGTATGAAAAAATGTGTCAAATATTGACGTCGCTGTAGCGATTTGGAAACTTTCTTCAATGAAGCATGGTCCAGTTATTTCTGATGTTGATACAGCACACCATACGGTGACTTTGATAGAATGAAAACTTCTCTAGGGTTCTTTGTGACCCAAAACGACAATTATAACTACTGATGAAACCACTTGGGTAGAAATGAGCCTTACCGCTCATATGGAGGTGGTTTGAAATGTCTGGGTCCACGGTCAAATTAAGAAATCTCTACAATATTGAACACGACTTGCTTTATCAATTACACTTAGTTCTTGGACAATGGAAATGCAAGGTTGGAACTTCACTTTTCCGCAATATCCTGTGATCACTTGGCTTTGGCATATTTAAAATAATTGCATGTTGTTGAATCTGACTTTATAGTATCAGATTTCTTATACGAAATTGACTTCGGGTTGTTAGCCGTTTCGTGATTTTCCTGTCCATTTTCTTAAGCCATTGTTAATGGGATTCCACGAGAGAACAATGCGAGCAAACGTTGGATTGAAATCAGTTTTTACGAATTGGTCAACACAAAAAACATGTTGTTCATTGGCTTCAATTATTCATTTTAGATTAATTATTGCAAAGCAAATCTCCCACTTTACATTTGACGTTTGAGCATCAGTGTTTGATGTCAAAACTACTTATTTTATAAACAAAAACAATATCATCATAGTTACCTGGGAATCTCGTGTAAAAAATCCAAAACGATCATGAAAATTTTCTGTATTGCCTAGTCGTCATGCCAATTTCTTGATCGAATAGTGACCGCCATCCTATATAATTGAAAGGGTCTCCGTTTCCACCAAAGAAAACTGTGCATGTAGCTATAACCAGCATTGTATAGATCTAAAATCAAGGATCAAAGAGATCGTGCTTCGACCTGTCGAATGCGAAGTCAAAAGAAAAATAACAAGACATAAAGATTTAGCGAAACAGATGATTGAAAATCCAGGACAATACGAATTCGTTGTAAACATTTTATGTATAGAAAACATTATATGATGATGTTCTACCTATAAAGTAGTTGCAGCTCCATAGATTTATATGAACATGTTGGTAAACTGTATTCGGGTGTTGTCACCACATAAAAAAATAATTGATTCTGAACGGTCGCAGTATATTCTATTGATGAATCGTAATGGCCTTGTTTGTTAGTACTTGAGGTCTCCCTTCGATAACGCTGTGTGGTGTCGCTGTTCATTTAAAGGTGCAGAAACATGAGCACATCGCGTGCATTCTCCGGTGCCGGCATCTGAGACACTGGATTATACCTCTGTTAACATTTCACTGCATATCTGTGGTTAGCCACAGTCTAACCGTATTACTATCCAGATCGTAGATCACTGCACTTTCTATTTTAGTAGTTGGTTTTCCTAGGCGCAGCCCACACACCTCATTCGTTATTTAGATGGTGAACTTGCTTAACTGTTTAAATAAATAATGCAGAGGTGTAGACGGGGAGGCATCCGCCAGGTGGTAGTTTTTAGTACTCTAAAGTATTAATTACAGGGAGAAACGATTGCAAGTGTCATGTGACGACTTGGTCGATAATTACTATTGACTTTCTCATTAAATAAAAATGACTATATCACTACCCAAAGTTTCATCTCATTTATTAGTTTAGAGTTTAACAAACGGTTTGTAATGCACAGACAAAAGTCACAAACATAATGAGAAACTTAATTACTATTTACTGACAACATTGATTATGTTAAATCAATTGCAATACAACCCCTAAATCGTTAAAGTTAACTTGTGCAGAGGGGTTACATATTTAGAGACGATGGACACACACCCAATGTCCGAGTATGCTGGATTAATTCTTTAATTTTAGAAAAATCCTCCAGCCCTTGCTCGGAATCGAACCAGGACTCTGGGGTGAGAGATAGGTCCTTATTACCTAACAAGAAACCACATACAATTAAGAATTTTAGAAAACTGTATTTGATTATATGTGTATTTACCATTAAATAATACAATTTACTCTTACAAGGACTTGGGACGTGCTTTATTGTAGCAAAGGAGTCATGATATACCACTTATAATTAATGTCGCGTAGAAGTTAAGATTTTATGCATAAAACTGCAAATGAACTAAATTTTTCATCTCTAGTGGTTTGAACTGTAGACATATTAAGATATAAGCGTAAATATGGATTGAAATGAAATATAATAACGCCAAAAATTTTGCCAATTATTATTTTCTTAACTTACTTATCACAGAAAGATAACAGGTATATCTTTTTAAAACAATTATTTTCCCGGGTATTCTACAAAAACGCTGAAACTTGAATTATAAAAAATCAATAGATGTACATTATGTTCAGTACGACTTACTGAATAATACTATTTTTAAATCTAACTACTCTGTTCTTTAAAATCAAAATAAAGAGAGCAAAAGTATTCACCAGTTGAACAACCACTTTAAAACTTTAAAACATCCATCGACACGTTTTTATGCTATGTTTGCGTCATCAGGATAGGCCTTTTGAAAGCCTCGGGAAGATAACTACGAATCTCGTAAATCCTAATGCTAATAAATATTAGTGGCTTCAGAGAATAGAATAATTTAAATTATATATCGGAAATTCCCCGAAGGCTTACAAAATCACAACAAATTGCCCTTTTCTTGGTGAGAGTTTAAAATATGGAAGGAAATGAAAAAATGTTTAGCGTTCATATTTTAAACTTTTACTTAAGAAAAGGATACCTAATTTGTTTTAAATTATATAAAATATGTTTAGCAACTCACTTATTTTTTGATGTAGATAATATATCTTCTCAGCAATGTTGGTACGTTTTTCTGAAACACCGTGTATATTAACATTACGATAAAAAAGCATTACGGAATCAGATACTTATTGCAGCCGCAAGACACAGATAATTGAATGAAAGTACAATACTTCTTTCTATCCGTAGGGAGAATAACATTTTTCAATCTGGAACAAAGCATCGTCAAGCGCTTTTTCAACTGCATAATTTCAGTCAGTATCAGCTTTTCAATTGATTTACGAAGACCAATTTATCTGAAGAGTCCGCTGAGGAGTAAGTTCAGGTTCTTAAACGCACATCTTATTTTTTTCGTTAACAATATCTCAAGCAACGAAAACGACGAGCCGAATAAGCAGGCGTGGTAACTTGAAAAGTCGTTCCTAAGGGTATCGTCTGATACACTCAGTCTAGTGATCGGAACCATATAGACGGCCGTCTAAAAGGATTTTTACTTAAAAGGTAAATACATAATATACACTAACGATTTATCCACGTATATTTTACAGAGTTATTATTAATATATGAATACGTTGGTATACTTTGAAAACCCCAAAAAGTTAAATTTGAACATACTCAGTTACGTGATGTAATTGCCCATAATAAAATAATATAAAATTTTTTAGGTGTTTTCTTGAACTCTGTTCTAATGCTAGCAATAAATTATAAGCAATAATCTCTATTTAAAACTTTTGAAGAAAATCCTTCGTTTGTTGAGTATATCGAGAATTGAAATTGAGGAACAAGCTAACTGAGGCTCAGTCAAACGAAATAAGATTAGTTCGGAAAAAGTCCACGAAGCTATTGTTGGCAATGGGAACCTTGCACTAATAACAGGGATGAGGAAATTAACCAATGAACACCGAATTCCTGTAACTTTTCAACTCTTTTCTGAATCAGGACATCAACCCTTAGAGATTTAAAATCTAAACACCCTGGAAAACACATAACCCAGCATTTAACACAAATGGTAACCAACCAGAAGGTTGCCCAGAATCCCAACTGTAAATTATTAGCCCCAGTTAGCCACGCACACCCGGCCCTCCATCATAAACATAGTTATCACTAAAAACATTAACTACCATGTAAATATCAAAACGAAAAACGCTTTAAACAGTGGATCACCTACCAGTGGTTACAACACTGTATGTAATCCATGAGCTGCAAAATCAATAACTACCAACAAAAGAGAAAGACTATGATTGGACGAAGTTTACCTGCACCTAATCCTTAAAATCTCCTGCAACAATACTCACCAAATAGACCAAGTAGTAACTACACTAATACAAAACATAACAGACGCATTAACATATAGCTGGAAAAATTCATCCAACCTAATAACCCGTTCTAAACCCTGCCCCCGCACATAGTAGCCCTCATAAAAATCAATAATAAACTGAAAAGACATTTCCACCGCACACGAAACACGGCCATTAAACCAGAAATAAATAAATTTAAAATTAAATATCGGAGTGAACACAAATATTCAACTATGAGTGCATACTTGACACTCTCAATTTCATCCAGAGACCTTACTCTCTCCCTCTCATTCTCACGAAAATCCTACAACCCATCCACCTCTTCGATCACCTGGGTGATGACGTTGACCAAACTGGAGCAGGCTCAAACATTCTCCAATCACTACACTTCCCATCTCAACCCAACACAATCTCCCACAAAACCGCACCCTATCACACAACTTCCTGGAAACCCTAAATAATACCACTATCCCCTCAACTAAAGACCCTATTTCTTACCTTCCCTCAGAGATAAGAGTAATAATAAAAAAACTGAAACCCCCGAAAAACCCTAGAAATGGATAAAATTCCAAATTATGCTCTAAAAAAATTACTCCCCCCCTGGCTATCTTGTACCTTCAAAATCTTTTAACTCATGCCTCCAGCTTGCTCATTACCCAAGCAGCTGGAAAACAGAAAAACCATCCTGAATCCCAAACCCAAAAACCCAAATCTACCCTCTAGTTAGCGCTCCATAAACCTCCTGTCATCCATTAGTAAAATCCTTGACACCCTCATCCTAAAAAGCATGCTGGGGTTTGTTACAGACAAACAAGTCTATAACAGATTCCAGTATGGTTTAAGCCCACGCCACAACCATCATTCCAACACGCTTTCTTGCTGCTGTGCAACTTATCATGCCACTAATTTCAACCGAGATCGGCACAGAGACTTGTCGTCTCTGATGCCCTCACGAAAAAAGCTTGGACAAAGTCTGGCATGTGCTTGGACTTACATACAAACTTTATCTGCCAAAAATCCCGACTCGTTAAAACAGCTACAGTCATACATCACACACCACCAATTCCAAGTTCCAGTCAATTAGAATGTTCATCCCTATCTCCGATTTTCATAGGCATCCCCCAGGGCGTCTCCTTAGGACCAGCCCTTTTCAACCTATACGCAACCGACATCCCTCATCCGACAGACGGAAGGACGGTAATTGCACTATACGCTGACGACACCACAATAATAACCACTTCAAAAACCCTACTCTGATAACAAGACTATTACAAAACTAGGTTGATCTGACCGTCAATGACTAATCGTTGCTGAGAGCTTCGGGTCAACCTGGAGTACACTTATGCTTAACTAAAAATGAGCCCCGATTATAACACAGCTTGATGTCCTCCGCAGGAGAGTCAACTAAACGCAGGACATTGAATACCTAGGACTCACCATAGACAAGCGAATGAAATTCAAAAACATATCGCCAAGGTAACTCAAAGCGATATGACGATTCATAAGATTATACAAAATGATTAAATTAGCCCCTGTTTACAGTAACTCTTCCTATACAAGTCCTACATACGCCCCATGCTAACCACGTCTGGTAAATTCCCGGTCACCCCATTTCTACAAAAAATACAAATTACACTCCCACCGAACTGCAACTAACACTCCACGATGGACAAGAATACAGACGTTACATGACATTACTGGTACACCGACTCTAGAAAATCACATTCTATTTGACCTACTTCCTAACTCCTGTACAACCCCACTATTCCGCCCTAATGGACCCCCTCACTTTAAATTCGACAACCCTCCTTAATACCTCTCTCCCTCAACTATATATCTAACCCATAGTACAAACTTGTTTCCAGAAAAAACTTAAAAAATACAAAAATAATAAAAAAAAAAAAACTAAAAGAAAAATAAAAAAATGAAAATAAGCCTACATAAAGAACCTCCCAACTATAGAGTCATTCAAAAAGGGTTAACCCAAATGATGCCAACACTAAGCTAAACTAACACAATCATATTGTAAAATAGCTAGCATATTGGATTGTTCTATCTAATAAAACCCTACTCACCATATCCCCCACAAGTAGCCCAACAAATCTAGCAAAGCGAACCTAAAATAACACACCCCGTGGAAGCGTCAGACAGACGAATCGCCACAGATCCCGACCAACAGTCAACCTGAACTGGGTGTCGTGAGATGAACTGCATTTATCCCAAGTAAAGGGATTAACTGTATCGGTAAGGAAGACGAGATTCTTGAGCTTACAATACATGTAGGAAGGACATAGCAGTATACACAGCAAAATCGCCAAGTTAGATCCACTTTTGGGCTAGCAAGAGACCACAAGACCGCTGAAGTTCTAGGAGCAATAATTATAAATTAAAATAGTTAAAGGCGATGAAGTAAAGGCAAATTGAAGATACTGTTAGAAAACAAGATCTACAAGAAGTTGCACGGCATTTCTATATCAACAACAGGAATTATCTTTAAAATGATCCACGCATATACAGGTCAACACTGACACGATTCAATGCACAAGACTTAAAAGCTATGAGGGTAAGATTAATTTAATTTCAGGTGTTATCTGAACTATGGATTTTTATAGATTAAATAATGTATTGTTGTTCCATATACATCTCTAGGAGAAAAGAGGCCTTTTTCTGTATTGGAATAAATATATTTTCCCTTTGCTACGTCTATGTCTTTCAAGCGTATGAGCTGGTTGAGTTTGAAAGTTTTCAAATGCTACAGCTACACGCAAAGAATTTAGAATTAAAAGTGCATTATACTTAGAAAATAGGGCCATCTAATCGGCTAAGTAGCTTAAGCCTCTTAATGCGTACTAAATGTTAAATAATGCGGATTAGGAGTAACTTAATTTAATTGAAAATGAACCATGAATAATACTTTTGTTTTGTAATGTAAAACTTACGATAATATTTTACATTTTATTGTCTGTCAATAATTGAGAAGCTTTAATAATGACTGTGAAACACAGTCAGTGCTCAAATTGCATCCCAAATTTTTCCTACTATGGTTGCAAAATTTACAGAAAATCAAACAAAATAACATTTAATAATTCCACATTTATTAGGTTTTACACAATACAACTTTTCAACATTTCTCTGGAAATTTCAACCCATATTGTAAACTGAAATTTCAAAAGTTGATATTTCGCCTTTTTAAAAGTTGAAATTTCATGATTTAAATAATATATGTGGCCTATTAAATCTTTCCAATATCTAGTAACAGAATTTTGTAGCTAAAAAGTTCTATGAAAAAGGCTGTTCTTTCCGTGAACGAATGCTTGTAAGAAAATTTTACTTTATTTTTATCTGTTTGACGATCTACCTGTCCACGAGAAGAGACCGTGATATATAATATAGTTTTTCAATTTTGTAAATCAATTTGCTTATGAAATGTTTTAATGAAATAAATTATACTTTTTAAATTTAAATATATTTAAATTAATATTAAACATTTCAAAAATATTTAAAGTATTTAACAAGATAACACCATAAATAAAAAGAAAAGATAACTTCCATAATTAACTTGATATACGACATGCGCACTTTAATCTTTATTATATTTAAGTAGAAGTCGCTTTATTAAAAATATGACAGGATTAACATTTAAAATAATACATCGTGACAGTCGTGGCCATGTTTTCATTGGGAAAATTCCATTTATACGCAAATAACATATTATTTTGTATATTACTTTATGTTAAAAGCGAGATTAAAAGACAGTTTAAAAAAAAATTTGGATGTGCTAGCCAAGATTTTTACCATAATTAGATAATGTTCTCGATTCCAAACAATAACTTGAGTTGAAACAGAATTTCAATTAAAGGATTTTGCAATCGACGAAATTGTCACTGAAACTCAAATTCCCGAAATTAATATCTTTTGTACAAGAAACAATGCAAAATGTATTATATTCAAGCTTCCTTGTTAAAGGATTTTGTTATCAAATTTTACATTTGAGCATTTCCCTAATTGCTATTATTTTGCGTGTTCTTTATAATGTTATTTATTATAACCGATGTGCAGAAAGTTGTGCCTTACTGGCCTTTTTTTACAAAATAATTCTCTTTAAAAAATAAATAAAATACATTTTGCTATAATTAAGGCACGCTTTTGTATGTGTCTTTCAGGTTTTCCACCAGACATAATTCTACACCCAGTGGAATATCAAACTCACAATTTCTACTGTAATTTTCCACCATATAACACTTTACTGTATGCAAGACTTGATTTTTACCAGGTCTCCTACCAGAGATATTCTGACCTATATTTCTACAAAAATGGAAAACTAGCATATTCGTGGAGACAAATATCAAGACCTATTTTTTACATAAGATACCCTAACGCATGTATTTGTAAAAATTGAGATTAACCCTTCTTAAGAAAATGCATATCAGAAATTTTACTTTTTTATATTCGGAAAGTGTCGTCAAATTCGGATGAAATTTCAGGCATAAGGAAATAATAATCGACGAATGTAACAAAAAATAAAATCAAGACTGTATCAAGAATAATGTGATTTTATTCCAGATCTCTACGACTAACCAAAATGAAAATTATGGAGTTTTCAGTAAATCTCTAAAAACGAAAAAATTTACCACAGCATAAGACACAAATTATTGATTTTTCGAATTAGCAATATATGTATATATATATATATATATATATATATATATATATATATATATATATATATATATATATATATGATTAAATGATTTGACGGAAACAACTAATAGCGGGCAAATACCCGACCTGCGGATTGAATTGCTCTTCCAATCATGATCGATAGCCAATACATTTGTCAATTCCTAACCAGACAGATCGATTTCGAACTTATGTCTGATAGAATTGATAAGGTGTGTAGCATCGATCTATCATGATTTGAAGGAGTAGTTCAATACAGGTCAGAATTTGCCTGCTGAGTAGTTATTTCCATCAAATCATATTTAATCACATTAGTTTAGTCCACCTGGGCTAGGGGTCGCCGCTCTCGGTACTTGCTGTGATGCAAGTCGCTTCTCCGCCACAGAGACATCGAGGATGTCGATCGATAGTAGCATTCAGACCATATGAGAAGTTTCATACCTCTCACCACTATTCACTTCACCATAGTTAGTATATAACTAGCAGGATGAGCCACTATCATTTGTCTGTTCCATAACCTATGGCATACTGGAAGAGAACAAATAAGTTCGAAATCGATCTATGTCTGGTTAGGAATTGACAAATGATATTGGCTATCGATCTATCATGATTTGAAGGAGTAATTCAATGCAGGTCGGGGTATTTGCCCGCTGAGTAGTTGTTTCCGTCAACTCATATTTTAATCACATTAGTTTAGTCCCCTGGGCCAGGGGTCGCACTCTCGTTACTTGCTGTGATGCAGTCGCTATCCGCCACAGAGACATCGAGGATGTCGGTCGGATAGTAGCATTCGACCATATGAGAAGTTTCATACCTCTCACCATTATTCACTTCAACATATATATATATATATATATATATATATATATATATATATATATATATATATATATATATATATATATATATATATATATATATATATATATATATATATATATATATATATATATATATATATATATATATATATATATATATATATATATATATATATATATATATATATATATATATATATATATATATATATATATATATATATATATATATATATATATATATATATATAGTGGTGAGAGGTATGAAACTTCTCTATGGTCTGAATGCTACTATCCGACCGGCATCCTCGATGTCTCTGTGGCGGATAGCGACTTGCATCACAGCAAGCCCGAGAGCGGCGACCCTAGCCCAGGTGGACTAAACTAATGTGATTAAATATGATTTGAAGGGAAATACAACAACTATCCCCGCGGGCAATTCTTTCCGACCTGCATTAATTATCATGATTTGAAGGTGTAATTCAATATTGGTCGGGGTATTTGCCCGCTGAGTAGTTCTTTTTTTCAAATCATATTTAATCATATATATATATATATATATATATATATATATATATATATATATATGCAGGGTGTCCCAACCAAAAGTAGTGACCCCGAATAATTTTGGAGATAAAAATTTTTGAAAAATTAGTGAAACACGCCAGCCTAGTTTCCAAGGGGACATATTTTAATGTAATACTTGTATACCTATCATTATCCCTCTATCCTACACGGCCACCCCCTCAACAAATTCAAATGGCAAGGGGGGTCGAGTGATACATCTTTTGAAAGGTCTTTCAATTCCCTACATAAATGTGTATTTTTTTTAACTTTATCGAATCGTTCTTAAGAAAAATAATTTTTTTTTTGATGATAACACACAACCGAAATCTTTTAAAAAAATCTAAAATACATGGCACTGGGTATTGGAATTTATAAAAAAACTACATTTTTTAGTGCTCTCAAATCAACACGAGTTTTTCGACAAAAAGACACTTTCCTTGTCCGTTTAGTTTTAGAATAATAAAAGACTCATAAGTAGTTGATAGTCCTTGAACATTAATTTGTTTACAACCAATTTTAAATTGAGATACATTTTACCAGAGTGAGTTCTCAAAATGATTTATACCCTTCAGGATAGAATAGAAATTGTCAGCATTTATTTTAAAAACGATAATTGTGCTAGAGCTACGGAGCGCATATTCAACGAAATCACCCAGATAGAAGGGTTGGTTCTCAGTATGTTTTACAATTATTGACAAAATTTATGGAAACAGGTTCTGTAGGAAACCAAAAGCATGAACTTCAGCGACCGATTAGGAATAAAGCAGTCGAAGTGGCAGCTCTGGGTCATTTGCAGATGGATAATATTCAATCGATCAGGAAAGTAGCTGTGGCTTCCGGTGTATCACGAAGCAGTGTTCATCGAATTGTAAAGGCCCACAAATTTAATCCATATAAATTTAAATTGGTACACGAATTAAACGAAGATGATCCCGATCGTCGGCTTGAATTCTGTGAGATTTTTAGTGAACAATTAAACGGTAATGCCAATCTACTGTATAATACGTGTTTTTCTGATGAATCGACATTTCAGGGGGAAATGGGGAGGTAAACAGGCACAATTGTAGGTACTGGAGTGAAACCAATTCACATTTGTTCATGGAAACTCATACCCAAAGGCCTCAGAGGTCAAATGTTTGGGCTGACATCTTAGGGAATCACATTGTCGGGCCGTTTTTTATTCCTAACAATTTAAATGACGAAAGGTACCTCGATCTGTTAGAAAATAACATCGACTCAATGACTATACAAATCCTCGAAGAAGACAATAATTTTTTAAAGAGCGAACTGTTCAACAGGATAGGGCACCCCCATATTTTGTTATAGCAGTCCATCAATTTTTAGATAATCGGATTCCTGAGCGATGGATTGGAAGAAAAGGTCCTGTGGAGTGGCCCGCTAGGTCACCCGATTTAACTCCCTTGGATTTCTTCCTGTGGGGACATTTGAAATCGAAGATATTTGCAACAAAATCCGCATCTCTGGAAGAGTTATGTGAAAGAGTTGTTCGAGAAGGCCGTTTATTGACTCCAGATGTGTTCAGAAATGTTCGTACAGAATTTCAAGATAGATTATACTACTGTATGGAAGTCGGTCAGTCGGGTCATTTTGAGCAATTCATACAATAATTTAAACTGCTTCTTTTATTTTTTATTTCGCGAACCTAAAATAATGAAACAATTATTTCTCAAGAACGAATCGATGAAAGTTTAAAAAAATACACAGTTACATAGAGAATTGAAAGACCTTTCAACAGATGTATCACTCGACCCCCTTTACCATTTGAATTTATTGAGGGGGTCGTGTAGGGTAGAGGAATGATGATAGGTATACAAGTATTACATTAAAATATGTCCCCCTTGGAAACAAAGTCGACGTATTTCACCAATTTTCCAAAAAATTTTTATCTCCAAAGTTATTCAGGGTGCCTACTTTTGGTTGGGACACCCTGTATATAGTACAATATAACTTGATTTAGAGGATACGGCTGCAAAATATTGCAAATGGCAGAAGAATGCAAACCGTGGACACGTGTTTCTGATTAATTGGTCGTCCTCAGCACGGTGTAGATGGACATAACTTAAGAAAAGAAGACACACAAGGGAAACCACTGACAGGAAGCCAGTCGCACCTTTGTGGCTTCCATTTGGATGGCTCTATATTAAAGCATCGACTAAGCATCGCACACGCGGGCAACTATAGCAACCTGAGTAGTATTCCAACCCAGGAGAATATATAAGTACAGAGAAAAAAGCTGTATCGCGGGATTATATACATTACAGTACAAAATAACTTGATTTAGAGGGTACGCCTGCAATAAGAATGCAAGGTGCAATAATGCAAAGAATTGCAAATGGCAGAATAATGCAAACCGTGAACACGTGTTTTTTACTAATTGGTCGTCCTCAGCATTGCGTAGCTAAATGATGGACATAACTTAAGAAAAGAAGACACACAAGGGGAAACTACTGACAGGAAGCAAGTCGCACCTTTGTGGCTACAACTTGGATGGCTCTATATTAGCTCTATACTAAGCATCGCACATGCTGGCAACTATAGCAACCTGCGTGGTATTTCCCACCCAGGAGTGTACATATATATATATATATATATATATATATATATATATATATATATATATATATATATATATATATATATATATATATATATATATATATATATATATATATATAAATATATATATATATATATATATCTGGACCTGAGTATTAAAACGGCCAATCTCCAATTTTGCCGCTTTTGAGATATAACCATCACCAAAATGCCCCAGTTAAATACTACCGATACAAAAAAGGCCAATCTCCTAGTGTTAATGCTTTCTGATATATCATTGTCAGTGTAAGGCTTATCTCCAAAGTAGTTTAGAATTAAATATGGCCAAAGTAAACACAGAATCCACCCAAAATATCACTTCTGACGAATAACATAACTTAAATAAAAATTATATTATTTTGAAGTATTATCCAGACTTTCATCAAAATAAATAAATACTTACACTTTTAAAACGTAATTATTACTAATTAATTTTTTATCTCTGTCACAAAACAAGAACAAGGATATTGGCCTTTTAAACACTGTCCAGATACATCTATATGAATTTCTATGGTTATTTGAATATATATATATATATATATATGGAAATAATATATCTATAAATGAGTAACGAAACAGTGCTGAACCACTTTATTTGGATTTACCATTCACTTGGAGCATTATTAAACAATTAAGTTAAAAATTAAAACAGGTTTTAAAATGGTGAAGTATTTGTTTAGCGCTGATCATTTAAAATGCATGTCTGAGTTTTTTAAATGCAAATTTCTAAATGTTCTAATTTATTTTTGAATGTAAAATATCAACAATCTCATCAAAATTGTGAGCTATTTCTAAACGAAAACGTAGAGACATTTTTTTCTATTTTTCAAATTTTGTTTATGTTCTGGTAAAATTGTCTTAAACTTTCTTGCGGTTTGTCCTACATAAACTTTAGAACAAGTACCACAGATGAGCTTATAGAATTTAGATTTATTTCCTTTTTAATGTTGTCTTATTAATTAATTAACCAAGTGTTGTCTTTTTAATCAGTTTACTAAATGCTCGCTGGCAACTTAAAATTTTGTTTTTTAATTTTTTTCTATATAGAATTTTGAAATTATTGTTACATACTTTAAAATTTAGACTGTAATATTTCCTTACCCCGTAAATAAATACATTTTTCCTGATTTTATTTTGTCTAAAATTAAAATGAAAGCCGCTAATTGTCTAGGGCTTGGATATTTCTATTACAATTTGTCACATTTCTTTGAAAATCGAAGTGTATTAATCGGTAAGAAAGTACCTTATGTTAAAATTATGACTTATGCAAAATATTTTACATTAAAAATATGCAGAGACTTAAGTGATTATTAAAATGAAAGACTTGTTACATTTAACGCCTTAGTATTTGGATACTTCTCATTTTATTCAGTGTATACTATAAAAAAATTCATTTTTCACCAAGCATGAGCTCATATTTTAACACAAAAAAGCCTATTAATAAATATTTCGTACGTCGCAGTATGTTTTAACCTCATCCTGCTATTATCCCAAATACACGTTTGTTGCTTACCTCAATTTTGCATGTGTATTACTTATTTATATCATAATAGGGATTCTTTTCAATTTTCCCACAGTTTCTTTCCACCGAGCACTTGAAATTGCATCCCTTAAGTGGGCACGCAACCCCTTGTGTTACCCAGACGACGACTAACGTTCTAAAATATGCATCAACCCCTGGCTCCAATGGCAACTTAATATAACCCTGAACAACATTAAATCTATTTCTTGGCAGCACAAGAAAAACGGTATGGAAAGTTTATATATTAAAATTAATTTTAATGACGCACATGAATAATTGCATTATTACCTCATTACTTTTACAGATTTTTTTCTTATATTTTAAACAGTAATAAATAGACACCAGACAATTTCCGTACGTACAGGGCCGGCACGGCACATAGGTTAAGAAACTATAACGTAATTTGTACGGAACAATTGAAATACATTCCTCGATTGTCTTAACAATTCATGAAATCTCCTCTACTGTGACAAGGCATTAGCTAGACAAATTACAGGATACGTGGATCGTAAAAGCCTGGCAGCTTTTCACATACACTAGGTGTATTTTTTCAAACTGTTTTAACTGATTCAAGTAAATAAACTGATAGTAGTGAGCTTTATTATAGAGTACAATAAAGCTCACTATTATCAGTTTATTCACTTGAATCAGTTAAATCAGTTCGAAAAAATACACCTACTGTGTCCCAGGAGAGATGTAACGAGGTGCAATAGACAACAAATTGTCGAATTTTGACACTTAAGTATTCAGTCCTGATTGATGTAAAACTAAGATCCATCAGAAATAAATTGATCGGTGTTATACAGGGTGTTTTATATGTCGATTTACAAAAATCGTAACTAATAAACTATCTTAATTTTTTAAGATATGAAGAAATTCCATTAACAACGTCATTTCGAATGCAATTCGTGTATACAGGAAACACAAGTAGGGAAGCCGGTCCTTGGATTTACGGGCTGTATCGAAAATCGTACGGAGTCTAAATAAACTATATCTATACAAGCTCACACGAAAGCCACTAATCCCTCATTATGTGACTTACATTTTGTCATGTCACGTTTAAAAAATGTATACAGGGTTGCTCAATAGTGTGTCACAATTTAAAATTAGTTCCAAATATGCAGGTTATTCCATACAAGAGTGACACTATAAAAGTTACGATGATTCTGAAATTTTCCTCGTTGACGTTGCGTTGACGTCCACACTGATGAAGACAATAACCACAAACCGATCTGCGAATGTTATACATAACGACCTCAAGAAGCATTTCCATGTATTTGGTACAAATATTTTACTAGTGGGCAATCGCAAATAAAGTTCAATGACTTCTCTTTGTATGATACAAATTTTATACGTCATCAGGTATGTGTGTCTACTTTATTTAATTTTCAATCAAATAGTGAGAGGGTTACGACTTTTGGTGTATTGTATTTAGTATTTAGGTATTACTTTTATTATTTATTACAATTTGTAAATTGATCCTACCTCTCTACTGGAATACCTTGGTATTTTAATTTTTATTATGCCTTTATTTATTAGTAAATTACATAAAGTGAAACCAAGAAAGAACGACATCCCAAACATGAAATCGTAATTCAAACGAGGACACACTGTATGTATACTTCATTACAATTTCTTAACTACGTAAATCTTGTCCTTAACTAATTTCATCCCATAAATTAAATACACCGTTTGAGAAATTGAACGAAAGAGAAAGTACTGAAATAGGAATATAAATCGTTAAAAATATTCTAAATGGTATATTTTATTGTAACTAAATTACAGTATTAATTAACGTATTGATCCTAAAGTAATTTTCTACAATTTATAGACCTGAATATTTTTAAATGAATAACGCGCAATATGATATTAAAATTAATTAATATTTGACGCTTTATTACTTACAGAATTATTTATTATGCTTAGCAATTTACCTCAGTGTGTGTACACTCGAGTAAGTGTCTTAGAGCGTTGTAAATAATTTAACGACGATGATGAAAAAGTAAGCCTTTTTTCTGAACATTTTTGTAATAGCGTGGGCGTGTCTACCGAGATAAATCAGACTTTTGAACCCGATTTAAATTTGCAGCTACACCACGGCATTTGTCTGACAAATTCGTAGTGAATTATTTACAACTTCCTGATGTATAATTGTGGCCACTAAACGTCATGTAATTGCACGCAAAGCTGCCAACTCCAATTTTTCTCTTATTCCCAGAAAACGAGCGGTTTGTTTACGACGCGACACGGTGGGATGCTAAGAAGAATTGTTGAGGAATGCCGAGTTTCCATGACTTTATGATTTTATTGGTGATGTATTCACGGCCTTGTATTCATTATTTATTTTACACGTTTTCTCTAATTTTGTTCATTCGAGGAACACATGTATTAGTAATTATTTTTTAAATGAAAGACACAATTTTTCGTTTGACCAAAACCTATCTGTTAATTAATTGATGATATAACAGATGCAGTTCTATACAATTAGCCTAATGAATAAAAAATAAGCAAATGCTTTTCCTTAAAAATTATATGCAATTGCTTGACACGAGTCTGAAAACGCAGGAAAGTCATCAATTGCTTAAAAATTTTATTCATACCAAAGTTTAACAATTGCTTTTACTGATAGCGATTGCTCTTTCAATTGCTTTTGTTAAATAGTAATTACTTATGCATTTGCTCATTTTTAATTGATTAGGCGCAATAACTGGACTATTCTTGACACTTTGTTTGTAAACAGCTAATCCTAGGTAGAGGGAATAAAGAAGAAACTGAAGTAGTGTGAGCTCTTGAACTTCCTACGCAGAGTTAATTGGTTTGTTTTAATAATCGGTGTGACTAGAAACATATTAACTTGTACATGATTAACAAAATACATGCATGCGATATAAAACAGCATACTATTATTTATAAAATGAATGGGTTAGGGTGCTTACATACTGACGCCTAAATGGTCGCTTATATCCTAGAAGGTAGACTGGCGAAAAATCTGTCTAATGTGTACACACTTAGACTCCCTCTTTTATTCTTGAATTAATATCCCCTCGATAATGTTCTCATCAGTTGACAGCAACGAAATGCTTTTTGCAAAATGGTACAAACACACGTCAGCAGTTCAGAACGAACTCACCAATAAAAAATGAGACAAATTTAGCGAATCTATCATCTGTGGTCAAATTTCCAAATCGTGTTTTCAGTTCGCACCACCGCTAGAGGAACCGTGGAGAAATTGAAGGAAATGGATAGACAGTAGCGAGAACAAAAGCAGTGGCACCGTCACTGGCTAGCCGTAGGGTCATGGGACTTTCATAAAGGCGATCTAATAAATAAATTGTTTGCACTTATAATCAACTCACTTCTCTGGATACCCACGTCCGTATCCAGAAGAATCATGGGGGCTATACTGCGTAAGAAAACACAGGAAAAATACTTACTTACTTACTTGGTTGACGAACCACAGTCTTCCAGGAGGGGTTTACCCATCCTGCTGCGGTAGGTAAGTTAGGAATGGGGCGGAACAGATAATATACATCTGCTCCGATAGCCAGGCCTCTAAAAGCAGCTCCCCAGGACAAGAAGCTCTTCCAGGGAGGTGGGGACTCTAGAAGAGCTGGCTAGGCAACAAAGACGGTATTCCCGGGACATGGATTCAGGCAACGAGAAGGCCGATGAATTGGCTAGCTCGGACCAGGAACCCTGTAAGGGTCTGACCTATTAGGTATTTCAAGAAGGTAGGTCACAACGGCCCTCGAGGCCCACGAGATATTGAGGAATAGGATAAACAGGGCCTGAGGCAAACCCGAGATTGTGACGGGGCCGAACAACGACGGCCTGTTTGGGACGGAGTCGGAAAACTTGAACCTATTACGGTTTAAGGCCACAACTTAGGAGCATATTGTAGGTTGAGGAAGACCCTACTCCAGTGAGAAATGAAGAAACATCTTACCACTTCTGGGACAAGTAGATTTGGCTGAGAAAGTATTTCGGTTTGAGGTTCTAGGAGGAGAAGCTCCCTCAAAACACTGACCTTCATCAAAAGGTCGAAAATTAGAAGGAAGAGAGAATGGCTAAGGTGGGTTGGTAAAAAGGGCCCGTCGGCTGAGCGTAGCCTCCCTTACCATTACCATTACCATTACTTGGTTGCATTGCTTGCTCTGTCATTTTACTAATTCGCAGAACTTCACACGAGTTATTTACCGAGCTCTTCAAATGATCTAGTGAATTTCCAATGCTTATTCCTATACAAATGATCATCAATCTGTTTAAATTATTATCAAATATTTTAAAATTCAATTGTTTCGAATTTATTCTCTTATTTTGTTATGAGTAGTAAATGATTATTGACTTATTTATACAACGATTTTATTACATATCATATTAGATTTGATTAAAGGACCGTCATGAATTATTTTATGGTTTCGTGTTGGGTTTTAAGAGATGCGTGCACCGCAAGTTGGCATTGTTTTATTACATTGGGCGTGTAGATCAGGTAAAACCAACCATGTACCGCACTGTATACGTTCTTTTGTTTATGGGATATTTCGACGATAAAAAATGCATTAATGTTTTATGATGTATTATATACAATTTACGATATAGTATGCATATTCATAAGCGTTACACACATACAAAAACGCTATTTGTTAAACTAATCCTCATAGTCCTGCGTTTCTCTAAGTTAGAATTAGTAGTAGGAAAAGTACGATTGTTAAATAAATTTTCTAGTAAAAGTATAAAAAAACTCTAATAGGTCCATATCTAAATTGTACTCGTCGCTAAACATTTTAAAACTACGTTATTTTAAAATTAAATACTGAGATTTGATAATTTTGGAGTCCAAGTTCTGATCCGTGTGGTACAGAAAACAGATTTTCTAATTATTTCGCAAAGCGTGTTCACAAATTTTTCATTTTCAATTTTACCTTTCCCAATATAATTTCAACATTTATACATTGAGTGATCTGGATGACTTTCCCACATAATGTTTATTGCACTCACACTTTACGGAATACTGTAAATTAGCGGCAGCTTTTGTTATGGTTTGCAGGTTTGCGCAACCCTCAAATACGATAACAAAAAAAAGTTGTTTAAAATTTTTCGTATTATAAAAATAATAATCAACCCAATATATTCGATTTAATTGGTTATAATTTATAATACATAATTTACCAAAAATAATGATGTCGCAACTCGATGCAATGGAGGTGCTTCTATCTCTATAAAAGGATACACTTCGATGTATTTTAGAATTTGATTTCGGGAAAAAGCATTTTTTTCTGATCAAAATGAGTAAAATAAAAATAGAGAGGTCATCGTCGATCTTCGGTAGTTAGCAGAAATTCAACGATAACCTGAAAAAAGATGCGTGAGTTCCGTACCGAAGCTTGTTAGTGTTCTGAAGGTTACTTTCTGGCGATTGACTGTCCAATCAAAAGACAGTTTTTTTGGAGCGATCATCTTTTGAGTAAGACTTAAATTTTTTAACTTGAAAACCGCTTGGCCATAAAGAATTTCATAACCTCACATATCAATTTAATTTGAGAATTGTTTAATTTGAAGTGTTGTAACCTCAAAGCAAACTTATTTCAGTGTGAACCTGCTGACATTTTTTGTTAATTTCCATTGTAAAAAAAAAAGACTATCGCAGACTTCTCAAGATTATTCTTCACACCTTCTGCCATTTAGATTTTTTAAACTAACAAAGTGTTATTTTGTTATCAGCTGGTGTCAAAGATTTAAAACTTCGAAAGTATCGAAACAAGCCTTGTCAACGTCAGTAATCTTATCCTGCGATTGGACTTTGATGGATAGTGATATATCAGAGAATCCTAACCTATGAATAAGTTAAGATTGCCACGCTAGTTTTGACAGCTACTTTTAATTTGGGCAGCGATGTCAAATCTGACAGCTTCTTTTTGATAGCGACACTCGTATTAATAGCGACGTTGGTCTTGATAGTTGAAGTTCAATTTTGATAGTAACAACTGTCCCTGTCAGTTTGACAGAACAATTTTTTTCACCACAACGACTGTCAGTGTCACCTTGACAGATAAAATATTTTTAACAGCTACAATGTTATGGTGATTTTGACTACTTAGCACTGAATGTATCTCTGTCCTTTTCTATAATTATGTCTTAAAATAGGACAGAGATACACAGTGCGCCCTAGTGCAATCAATGGAAATCGCCATTAGTGTCATTTGGACAGCTTGAGTATTTTTGACAGCTTCCTCTGTTAGTGTCATTTTGATAGTTATAAAATAAATTAAGTGTAGAGGTTCCGTTTGAAGTTTCACAATTTTTTGTAATTCTTATAACTTTTTTTATTGTAAAAACACGTGTAGCTAAGAGAAATACGAAATACCTATTGTCATTTAATAATATTGCAAATTTCACTGCTTCTTTTTCGATTTGTATGAGACGTAATAAAAGTAGTTTAAACTTTCGACTGCAGTTTTTTTGTTCTCAGAATTGATAATTAGAAATACCTATTACAAGACCTCACTCAAGGAAAGAGTATTTATTACTAAAACTAAATTCTAATGTTTATGTTGTTTTAAAGTTTTAACTGATTTTTTTCTGCGATGTAGTAAAATAAATAAGATATGAGTATATTCGTATGAGACAAATTAAGCAAATGAGACAAGTGAGATAAATGAGGCATTTTAAACAATCTAATATATTGCTTTATATTTACGCATTTCTAGAAAACAAAATAATTATTGGGTATTACAAAGGCATTTTTTCAAACTCAACATGATAATAATATTTATAGATACATATAAATCTTTATATTTTATACTGTCATTTTTATCTGAATATGCTAGTATAAAAGTTTTAGGCATATAATGAAAAAAAAATAACACTAAAATTAGAAAAAAAAACTCCTAGGAGCAAGAACTGCATTGTATTAAATAACAGTGTTCTTAGTATTAGAAGCAAAAAAATATTGAGATTGAAAAAATATTAACTCACTTTAAAGGAAAATTTCCACACTCAAGAAATGATTTACTCCAGTTACAACATAAAAAAATGAAAACCCCTAGTCCGATTTAACTACTTTCCTCTTCTGCTCGTCAGGTAAAATTATAAGAAATTTAAATTAGATAATTCAAAATATGAACATTTGTCATATTTATTTTGACATTTTAAATTGAAAGACAATATTTAGATTGATTATTGTAACTTCGGTAATCATAATGGCATTTATGATCATGACATCTAACCTAAAAAAATATATGAAATAAGGCATATGACATAAATAAGGCAAATAAGAGAAATGAGGCAAATGAGATAAATTAGATAAATAAGATAAATACGATGAATGAATAAATAATATGAATAAGTTAAATAAGATAGCGAGACAAATAAGATAAATAACATAAATACTACTAATAGGATTAATAAGATTAATAAGATAAATAATATCTTGAAATGCATATTAATGGAACGCAAATTTAAAATTTAAATGAAAAACATTTCACAAAATTGTTCTTACTATTTTATTAGCTAATCAAATTTTAACAAATTGTTGTCTGTATAACATTAATTTGTTGTATCCATGCATATGTATATATCTTGTTACATTTTCAAATTTAGATTAATCTTTTTTTTACTACATTAAAATATAAATTTTTAACTACATTAAAATATATATAAACAAAGATAATAGTAAAACACTGTAAAATTTTATGTAGTTGATATCTTAAGTTAGTGCCAATTTCGACTACAATAATTATATTTGACTTTAAAATACACAATACATGCTGGGCAACTATAATAAGGCGTAAACAATTCTAATAATTAAGTTTCAACATATTCAGATGATAGCACAGCATGGTGAGAATATTTGATAAATTAACATTAAAATTCCAAAACGCAACTAATGAGATCTTGTAAAATTCAAATAATTAAGAAGAAAAAATGAATAGGAAATAAGGTCCGACTTTTTTTAGTAAAAACAGGTTCTAGTTAAATATGTTTTATTTGATTTAAAATACCACAAGCTTTTATGGCGCTGAATTTTATCTCATTAATCCTAGAAATGCCCTCATTTAAATGCGTTCATTTCGGAAATAGCACTGTTAATAGGACATTTAATTCAGACGTTTATAATAAACATACGTGGATTTGTGGTTGTAATGTGTAAAATGCGCTTTTTTTGCCAATAAACTTATTGCCCAAACAAATGATGCTGCATTAATCTTGTGTAAAAATAGACGTTTTTCTAAAAAAACATTCATAGTTGGTAACTTTTAACCTATGTAATGTAACTTCTTATTATAATAACTGGTACCTCTAAAAATTGCAACTGCCACATTTCTACAACACCAGCCGCCCTGCTGTAAATACAGTTTTTTGATTTCGCTCGCAGTTTACCGGTTTCGTTTTTGTTAAAATGGATCTCATCGAATTACTTATTTGAAATACTGTCCTAATAAGAAACTTATCGCTATCACGGCGTAACTTTTCAGGTAAACCTTGTACATAAGAAATTATTGTTGTACACTGATATTTAGGTTTTTATTGAACAGAGTTATTATGTTAGCTCTCAATGTTTATTAAAGTTCTATCAACAGAGTTCAGGATATTCATTAGTTGTTCTATACATGGTACAACCCAGATATTATACGCAAACTTTCATAATTCCAAGTTGATGTGTTCGAGAAAATCAGGCACAATAGGCATGCCTATTCGAACAAGTTATCTATTTTCAGGTGTAAAATTGTCCATTTTCATCATAGTCTGGAACTTGAGTTTTTTTAAAAACGCCAATACTTTCTCTACTTATGGAGTGGTGAAAAAGTAAAAATCACCAACCAAGAGTTCTGCACGAAGCCAAAGTTCGTAGTCATTTCAATATGGCTCTAAACTGCTCTATTTCGAAAGCAGATAAGTTAAACCACATTTTTGTTGCTTCGGTACATGAGGTGCTCAAAGTAAATAAGTTATTCTTTTATAAATTGTAAATTCATTAGCAGTTCGGTGAAGACGTTTATGACAGAAAGAAACAATTCTGTGAAGACATGGGTAAAGAAATCACAAATGATCAAATTTGTTACAAAATATTTTTTCAGCGATGATACTACCTTTTTCTTAAATTGATTTATCAACAAACATAATTGTAGATACTGGGACAAGAAATAAATCCACATGTTTCTTAAGGACCATAAACAGTTTTCCAATAAGGTAAATGTGTGTGCTGATATTCTAAACTACGATATAATTGAGTCTATGTTCATTGAACAAAACCTGACTTGATAACCATATTTAAAACTCCTGAAGAATGAGATGAACCCACTCATCATCCAGTCACTAGACAACCAGATCAATGAAGAAGGAAACATGATATTTGATGAACACGATTTATATTTCCAACAAGATGGAGCTCCTTCTCATTATGCTGTTCTTGTGAGACAATGGTTGGACGGAAACGTTCCCGGGAAATGGATTGGAAAGAGAGGTGTTCAAGAATCACTGTAAGATCTCCGTATTTAACATCGCTTGATTTTTTTTTATTTAAAAACACAAATTTACAAAACTTCGTCAGAAGATATTTGTGATCTCGGGGCTAACTCGAATATGTAGACAGATTTCCCGAGAAACATTTAAAATAGTCCAATGAGAACTCAAAAATACTTTAATATGGTAAGTAACTGTATTTTTAGTAGGCATGTATAACGAAAATAGTCGAATATAAGTCACTTAAATTAAGTTTAAAAGACAAATGCTGTGCTAAATGATCCTTCACGAGTTAATATCTGCATCCAAACGTGATAATTGAATAAGAGAGTCCCAAGAGATTCAAGAAATGAGAAATATGCTCAAGTTTAATCAGTAGGATCCATATGTAAGATAAATGACTGTTCTTAATCATGGACTCTTACTTATCACACCTTGACGAATTCTTCGCCTCAATTCAAGAAACCTGACTGCGGTGTCAGCGTTAAATACATCCTTCATAAGCATATTAATCATAAGTACTTGCATTTAAGCCAAAGACCCCATCCGACTTGGTATAATTACTATTATTTTGTTGAGAGGTGAACATAAAAACCTGATTAACGCACGTAAAAGGAAGTTTTTGTGTAGCCTTTGCTGTCTGATTAATTATATCAGGTATTGTTGGAGTATATGTCAGTTAATATTTAGCAAAGTAATTAAAATTCTATATGGTTGGTGTTATTAGTTATTACAGTTTTTCTGTCACATGGTAACCACAGAATATGCATGCATGTTTCAATTATAGCCTGTCGCAATTAAATTGAAAAATATCATTTTTATAATATATAAACTTTTAATGGCTTTCGAATTACTTTATACCAGATATGTAAAATTACGATGAAAAATATGGGCGTATAGTTTTTTAAGGTCTGAAATAACAAGGTTCAGAAATTTAATAAATTTACCAGGATTAATCAAATTTACACTCATGGTGTTAATAAATAAATAAGAGCCGATTAACAAAGAAAGTAGTTCCTCAGTGAAACAAAATGCTATATTTATATTTTTAGTAACATAAAACCGGATAATGTTTCCAGAATCATATTTAGAATCATGGTTAGGGCGCCTGGCAAATCAGATGGCTATCAGTAGCGTCTCGCGTGAATACCTACGTTCTGGATAATTATGGTAGATGATGAAATAAGTAACATTGCCTATCTTTATGTCTAGCGGGCCGAGGACAATGGCACAGATTGCGCATCAGCAAACATTCGCATGAGTAAACCGGTTTCTACGTTTTGTGCTGAAAAAGATCTCCTTTGTGGGGTAATACATGACAATACATGTGTGTAAAGCGAAAAAGATCTTTCAACATATACAGACGTAATATTTGTAAACTTAACACATATCCCACATTTTAATGTAAAATGGCAGCAGCGTAAGGCAGCATTGGTGTCTGTTCTAGCCTGTACGAGTGCCTTAGATGGTAGTATAGTACTCGTAGCGCTGCGTTATGTCGGTGGATTTAGGCCGAAATCGCGTATACGGGACATGCAGATAGTATATGCATGAGCAATTCCGGCGCCTGACGGCAGGTCCTGCAGTTGATATTAGGAATCTCTACACGCCTCACGCGGCTACGGTAGACCAAGGTGTTGATAACACCATCTTGGCAGGCCATAATGAATCCTCGATCTCCGATTTAAGCCCGGCTGACCTTAAAAAAGCGAATGTCAGCCTGGTCGATAAATTCAACGTTTCTATGTTTTTATAGAAGACACCATGCTGGGGTGTATCGACGTGCTGCCGAAACAGATTTTCCTGTTCGGCAGCTCTAATTCGGGTTCTCAGGCGATTTGGCTGAAGTTCGGTGACTGATTTTACATCAGCACCTCACCGGCCACCTCGTCTGGTGTCGAATGCAAGGCCGAGTTCATCTGCGGCTCTTTTTGCTGCCTTGAACAATCCTGCTCCCACTCCTACAGTTTCGTGATATTTCACAAACATTAAGAATGGATCTGAGCTCCTGAGAATGTCACATGCCATACTCAGTAGTACTCTGCCATGCGTACACTCCAGGCTCAAGAGTCCTCGCCCGCCTCCCCCTCCCCCGTTGACTCGGGAGGTACACACGAGGAATAGATGATCTAGGCTGAATACTGTGTATATTCATCATCTTGCGGGTATCTCTATCGAATTGGCGTAGTTCATCTACCGTCTACTTCACTACTTCAAGGGAGTAGAGAAGAACGGGAACGGTAAGCATGTTAGTTGCGGACACCTTGTTCTTCCCCGAAAGTTTGGAAGACCAAATATTTCGGAGACAGTGTCTGTACTTGCCGCGGAGAGATTCCTTTATTTGTTTTACATCGCCTTTGTTGCACACGCAGATATATATGTCTCTTCGGCTTTATATATGGATCCAAAAACTTGTTTTCTGTTTCATTTCGTAAGTGTATTGCAAATTTTATATATTTTCCAGTTAATAAGGTGTGTTGATATCACGATATCAGTATTACATTGCATACCCGACAAGAGATCGATGCCATTACATTTGAGATTTTGATATTTGTCCATATGTTTAAAAATATATGACACGAATTTTAAACCCGCACACCGTGGCATTGTTATTTTTATCAGTTTATACAATCGCGACGAAATACTTGCTTACGGCAGACTGAAATACGGCTCGCAAAATGTTCAATAGCTGCTGCACACGAGCAATAATGTTTTCTATGTGTAGGGTGTCACATTTGCGATTTTCTTGGTAATATTCAAGACAAATTCATAGTTTAAAAACAAATGTGATGTAGTTTTCTCCAAGCAATCTAATGCGGCCAAGAGAGAAACAATTTAAGATCAAACAAAAAAAGTTATTGCCGAAAAACCGATTTTTCGAAAAAATCAAAATGGTAGATTATTATATTTTTTGTTATAAAGTATTATTGGAACAAATTTGATATATTCAGTTTTTTTATATCACTTCCAGTTTGGCAGGAAATGAATTTTTCTTCCAAAAAATTTTGGCTCTCCTAATATATTTTGATTGCATTGAACAGAACATTCAAGTAGCTACCAAAAATGCATAAACCACTTTTGTGATATCTCTAACCATTTTTGAAATATTAATAGCTTCTCATACCTACCATACAGCACGCAGTTTAAGTGAGATCGCAGTTAGCTGTGGTAAGGCGCCTTGTGCTATAAATAATACCATTATTCGGGCCAAACTGTAATGGGCAGATGTCAAACCAAAACAATAATTGCAAAACTACACGTAAAACTGCCTTTATTATTGTTGTATGATTCATAAATCTTTTTCAGTCAAAGAGCTGTTAATATTTCGAAAACAGTTAGTTACCACAAAAGTGATTATACATTTTTGATAAATGCAACCAAAACATATTGGGGATTGAAAATTTGTAGAAGAAAAAAATCATTTCCGGCCAAACTGGAGGTGATATAAAAATACTGATTATACCAAATTGGTTTCAGTAATACCCTATAACAAAAAATATAATAGTCCGCCATTTTGATTTTTTTTAATAAAATCGGTTTTTCGGCCATAACTTCTTTGCTTGACGTTTAATTATTTATTTCCTGACGGCATCGAATTCCTCGGAAGAAACTACATAACACTAGTTTTTGAATTATGAAATCGTCTTGAGAATTACCTAGAAAATCGCGAGTGATGTCTTAGCTGGGACACTCTGTACACGCGTCCATGACCAGCATTAGATTTGTCACGCTGCGCTGTAAGGTGAATTATATTTTACAGTTTGCTAGATGATTGGCGCAATCTTTCCATATGGTCACATACTGTGATTAATTCTACTTTTAATGTTATCAACAAAATGTATGTATATAAATAAAGTTTCTCTTAAATGTATCAGGACTTTTTAATTGTATCAAAAAATAGACTTACCCAAATTTTCATCTACTTGTAAATATAGGTACTTACCTAGAATTAAAAAAGAAAAGATTAATACGTTTGGTTTTAATTTATATCGAATATTTATGTCATTTATTAACTAAGATTTGTATCTTATTTAAGGGTGATAAGGAGTGATGAAAAAACCTTAAAAATGTTTTCTTAACCGCCTTTCAAGTCACCGAAGTAACCCCCGGAAAATCCTAAAATTTTGTATTGGATAAAGAGGGATGAGGCCCTATAGTTTATTGTGGAGTCTGAACCACATGTAGCGCATCGACAATTCCCTCTCCAATCTTAGTCCGAAACAAATTACAAATAAAATTTCTAACTCTACGTCTGGATGAAACCACCAATGCTTCCTACTGGAAGGTGGCAAATGTTTTAGTGGGTGCATTGCATTGGAGGAAAATTGTTCAATGCACAGAAACATGATTTCATCTAACGTACTAGAAACTACAAATTCTAGCACTACAGCATATTTAGTTCACTGCACTGCACTGTACATTTTTCAATTGTCGGGAAACATTGCTGAGGCAGTAAAACAAACATTCGAAACTGTTTTGAAAAACAATCGCGGATTTCTTACGATGTCTAGTATAATTGACCTTTTAAATTGCATAGAGGTTGTTGATTTGTCTACACAAGACATAAATGTGGAGTGTTTGAAAAGTTCAGATATTTTAAATATTCGCCAATTACATATGTCGACGTTGAACGGTCCTTCTCACAATACAAATGGATGTATAATTAGAGGCGCCGGAGATTAACTTCGGAACATTACAACAAATATTAGTAATATACTTTTACACTTGTGACCTCTATGATAAAAAAACTACATGTATATTAGTATTACATTCATCAATACTCGCCTAAATAACCACAAGATATTTGCATGAATAATTTACGCTGTACCACATTACCTGGAGGCAACCCTGGAATTGACGTCATCTCTATAATGTCGATTTTTATTCCATAATACTTAAAAAAAAATTGTAAATATTTACTTTGTTATGAGGTCGCAATATATACATTAGTCAACAATAATTACAAGTAGGGTGATTATAAAGTATAGGATATATTTCAACTTATTATATATTCTTAACAAATCAAATTAATAACAAAAAGTAAATGGAATCTAGTTGCTTACATAATGGGATTTCTGATGTCAAACAGTAGTTACTGCAAATGCTCGATATGACCTCCATTTTGTTGTTGTAAAATTACTAACCGTTCCTCCAAATTGTATACAGCACTATTCAACATTTCTGGTTGAATTGCACCAATTTGCTCTCTAATACTGTCCTTTAATTCCTCCAACGTTGTAGGAAGTGTTCGAAACACCAAATTTTTTAAATAACCCTACAACCAGTAATCTGCTGGGTTAATATCAGGCGATTTTGGTGGCCATGAATTTGCAAAATGTCTGCTTATAACACGATCTTGAATAACCGCAGGTAACAATTCTTTAACTGGTCGATAAATGTGCGGAAGTGCTCCTTCCTGCATAATAATCATGTTTTCAATTCCTTCGTGCTCGTTTTGCAACTGTGGAATTGCATAATCCCCTTAACATTTGCAGGTATCGTTCACCAGTAACAGTTACAGATACAGCCTCCCCATTATGTATTTCCTCGAAAAAGTATGGACCAATGATGAAATTAGCTGTGAAACCGCACCAAACGGTGACTTTTTTGTCATGAAGGCCTTGCTGAACGATTTCATGTGGATTTTCTGTTGACCATATTCGACAGTTTTGAGTATTAATTCCACCATTAAGAGAGAAATGGGCCTCATCTGTCCATAAAATACGAGATAACCATTCGGGTTCAATTTCCATCTGAGGAGCCAATACATGTAATGAGAAATCGCACCTGAGAGCAAAATCTGCGTCCTTTAATTCAAACAGCAGTTGCAGTTTATAGGGATACATTTTTAGGATTTTCCATAACATTTTCCGAACCGTGGTGTTTGTAATCGTTTTGATATCGCATTCACACTACTGATTGCTAGCGGATTAGTATTGGCTACGTTTTGATTTTCCTGAAGAACTTCTGCAACTTGGACATCACTAATCCTAGGTCTTCCCGACCTCGGAAGGTGTTTTACAGGCCCTGTTCTTTCAAATTTGCTAATCAAATTACGATACGCCTTTATTTTGCACGGCCCTGCTCTCAAACCCATTTTCGTACGAAATCTTCGTAATCCAGTAGTGTAATTTTTACCGCCTTCATAATAACATTGCACTAAACCAATTCTTGTTTGCAGATCCATATTGAAATTGTTACAATTTACGTTACGCTAGTTTTATTTTGAGAACAATTCTTTGAATTACGATTATTTCGTTTTACACTTGTATCAATAGTTGTCACGACAATTCTTTTGTTTTCCATAGATACACTAAAATCCAATTATTGAGGCAACTAACGTAGATTCTGTTTACTTTCTGCTACTAGCATAATTTCTTAAAACTATATAAGAATTTAAAATGGACCCCTTACTTTATGATAACCCTATATATAAAACTTTTGTATTATTTTAAAAATAGATGAAGAATAAAACAAAAAAGATCGTTTGCCTTTTATATCAAAAAAGGCAATATTACAATGAATAAATGTTCCATCGCCACGCCGCGTAAACAAAGAAGCAAAGGACCATTCATTATAATCTTGACAAATTGGTTTGAGAGCCCATAATTTCATATTCAATGTAACACAAAAATTATGAATTGTAACAAAATACAATTAATTTTAATTAGTGTTTTGTAAGTTTCTTTGTAGTCATTACCAAACCAGTTCTGAGCTCTTGTAGAATATTTTATTTAATAATCTTGTATAAATTAGTAAGGAACGTTTCAGGAAACGATTCGGAGCAAAATTTCGCCTAGAGCGAAATAAGGATTAAATGCCTTGTAACTCTAAAATGCCACTTAATAAATTAGGAGGAATTAATTCGGTCTGAGACTTTAAAATTCATTAGATGTGATAAAAATACCGTTCGGGTGAAGTTTTCCAACTAGAACTTTATACTGTTGTGGTTTTTTCGACGGATTAAAAGTGTAACATGGTGTACAGCTTTCACAGTAATAAAGGGTTGTCCGTAAAACTACATACGTGCAGTTAATACGTCTAAAACCCACTTTATTAATGCAGTATAGTTCATACACTACCAGCAAGTGGTGGCGAATTTTTAACCAACGTTTCTCATGAATTTCAATTTTATAGTCACAAATGGTTTTGTACTAGGACTGGAGGGTCAAACTACGAAATAATGTAAATGGTGAGCCACGTAAATTTAACCATCCCCACACCTTATTTATTTAGTTCTTTATTTGCTACGATATTTAAAAATTAAGAGTTGCATATTATGTATAATATTGGTAGATATGTCGTTGAAAATTAATTAGTAACTAAAATATACTGGGTAAACTAAAAGTGTGTTTTTCTTAAACATTTAAATAGTAAGGATAAAACTAATAATAATTTTTTTTATAAGGTTAAAAAGGCCAATCTAGTTGGTTTGTGTCAACATTTTTTTACTTGTGATTGGAACATTCATCTTACTATTACTGACAATAATGTGGCTTATGATAAGTTTTACTGTAAATTGCTAGAAATTACCGATGAATTTGTTTCCAAGATTAAGAATAAACAATCCTCCATGGTATAATATAAGTATTATTAAATGTACAAAATTAAAACATAAAACTGGAAATGACCACCTTCAAACGTTTCTACAGGGTGGGCCAATTTCGATGTTTGTATAGGGCAACTCGGTAACTGTAACAGTTACAAAAAAAAATGGAACAAATGTCTTTTCTTGGGACAAATTCACTAGCGAAAACAAAAATTTGCTATCGTCTTTTGTTTTCGAGTTATAAACAATAGTTCGATTTTTCGACTTTTAGACTCATGTCAATATCTTGGCTGTTTGTAAAGTTATGAAAAAACAACTTATAACATTCTTGAGGCACTTTTGTCTGTATAATACAGTGGCGTTGAGATAATTTTAAAAAATGGTGCAATTTCGAGTTATGGCATAAAATTGTATTTTTTTAAATAGGAATCATAGTCGGCTATGGTTTATTTAAAAAAGGAAATTCTTTTCTCTTTCAAACTATATATCATATGTGGAGAGCTTTTGATGTGTAATAACGAAAATAATCTTTTAGTAGATTACCTTTGCGTTTTTTTATATTTATGACAAGTAGGCGTGTGTCATCTATGACAGTGTTTATCCTGTAACGGTCCATTTTTAGATATAATTAACTTTCGTTTTATTTAATGCTAATTGTGTAATTTGGTTGGAGGTCAACCTTAAAAATTCTAGAACTGACAACTAAATTGTAAATCTTTGATAATATAAGCGACCACTGGACCTTTAGTGCACCAGCGCGAACACTGCGGTGTGAGGACAAAGGGGGAACGCTTATACTAAGACGAGGGGGACTCTCTGCCAAGCCACGGCCGAGAGAGGATGTGTGTTCCTTTTTGGTATGTTACGTTGTGAGTACGTTATCTTATTTTTTTTATATGGAGACAAGACCGGTGCATCGAGACAGTTAGGTGTGTGTTTTTGGTACGTTGCTTTTATGGGCACTACATTATAGATTGTGTCTGGTTGAGATGTTATGGTTAAGAAGTTACGAGGCATGCAACCCAAGAAAGCTATGTGAGATGGTAAGGTGATTTTCCTTCCAATTATTATTAAAATATGTACCTATTAAGTATTAACCAGCCGGCTTCGTTTTGAGTGCGAGCTGAAAATTTGAAAACTAAAATTTGCATCAACAGGCTGATTTGCCGATCTATCTAGAGGTGGAAAAAGCCCCCTAGAGTTTTAATTTTGCTCCTGAACTTTGTGAGACAATGTTATGAAAAATAACCGTTCTTTCCCCCTTTCAACGGCACTAGTGCGTGTAGTTCTTTAGACGTTTAAAAATATGTAATTCTTTTAGACTTGTATAATTATAAAAAGAAAAAAAAATAAAGTCGCGTGGCGCCCTACACAAACTCCTTAAGTGGATTTAAAATGGGATTTCTGTGGTTTTAGTTTTAAGTTTTTTGAAGGGTTTATTACTTGTTCCCACGCCCTGAATGAGCCTTTTTTGTAAAATAAATTACGAATATGTGCATTTTTTTATCTTGTTGTTTCATTTGAGAACTACAGTAAAGTTAATAAAAATAGCGAGGGCAAAACACCCCGTTATAATCCGTTTGTCAGTAAATTGCATATTAGCAATTTTGTTTCCGTCATAATTACACCCCATTTAATTAAAATATTAAAATAAATGTTCAAACTGATGTCCGTTATGTTCGATACATAAATTACACCTCTTTATAACACTCTGAACTGCATTATAAATATGAACATTTGAAATGGAATTCACAGTCTATAAAATTTTGACTGAGTTCAGTTATGTTGGTACTGGTTTTCTTGTATAATTTATCTTTAATGTGGCCTCAAAAGAAAAATCCAGTGGCGTTAAGTCTGGTGATCGTGGTGGCCACCTCACTGGTCTGTTACTCCTCATCCAGTTAGTTCCAAAATTGGTATTTAATAATTCTGAAACAGTTCTGATAGTATGAGGTGCTGCACCATCTTGTTGGAAGAACTGATTTCTTGCCTCAATTAAGGGTAGATTGTCCATAAATTCCTCAATAATTTTCTGGTTTAAGATTTCGTAGTACCGTTGGCCATTAAGATTGTCTTGATATATGTGATATGTTAAAACACGGTTGCCACGTAGAACACACCAAATTCTAAAACCAATGCGTCCCTAAGATCGCACGTCAACGGTACGATAAGGATTCATATCAGACTAATAGTGCTCGTTGTGCCTGTTGAAAATGCCTGAACTGCTAATGTAGACTTCATCTGTCCAAACTACATTTCTAGAGAAGAATATATCTTGTTGACTTTTTGACGATACCATATGCAAAACTCCAATCGTCGCCGCTGAAGATCAGTTGGTTGCAGGTAATGTTGTTTCCTTATTGTATAAGGCATAAATTTGTGTGTCTTCAAAATACCCAAAGCTCGATGTCGTGAAATCCCAGAAACAGCTTCAGTTTGACGACTTGAAATTGAAGGATTTGCAACCGCCATTCCAATTACAGTTATAGAGGTTTCTTCAGCATTTTCAATGTTGTAATTTTTTGGTCTTAGCTTGTTGATATCTGATAAAATTCATTCTTTTCTTTTTTTGTGACTATGCTTGTTAGGCCCAAATTATTTCTAGTTTTAAAAAGGCAATAAGGCGAATATACAAAAAAAAACTACAGACATATCACAATTCCTATTAGATAGATACTGTCGTTAAAAGGTACCAACTGATCACGTGATTTACGATCATTTATAAAGGTTCTATATAACGAAAGAGCTTGCTTCTTTTGGAAACATACTAACTGTGTTTTGATAGATTGAAGTTAACAAGACCATTAGTTGAATACACTTTTTCATATGATGGAGAAATAAAAACTTCAGCAGTTAAAGATGTATCACAGTGTATGATTCATCTTATAACATTTTTATCGCATGAATATGTTTAAGAGCTTATTAATTATGTAGTAAAATATCTTTATGAGAATAAGTATAATTAATCAAATTTGCATTAACCTGTCGAAAAAACCACAGGTGAAAGGCAAAAAAAAAACAGTTTTATTCGCATATTACAAGAATACGACGCCATTATTTTAGTTTCTAGTGGAGGATAGACAATCCCAAAAGAGAAAAGGGGAGGCAACCTTTGGATTATAAAGTTTGGGATCTTCCTTAAAATTTTAACTGGAAATATATCAACACGTCCTTAATCATTTTTTATTTAAGTTTCTGACAATTTAGCAATTCCCAACTTTCATATTCAGAATTTGTATATCTATAATTTGGCCCCTACATATAAAACCCTCCGTTTTGGCATTGGTTACATAGAGGTCGATTTACAAATAATAAATTTTTTAAATATGTTGTAATGCAAAGAGAATGACTTGACAATTTTTATGTAGTACTAATTAGAGATGTTATCGGTGTCAAGAATTAGCATTTTAAGGAGGTTTGCTAAACATGCTGCTGTGGTATTTAGCGCTTTTTATCATTATGTAAATTTTTATCTATGCAATGAAATTAACAACTTTGTTACTTTCTTTCTTCGCTCGCGAACTTTTGCCTGCCTCGAAAGGTTTCTTAATTAAGTTTATCATTGTTATATAGACGACTGGTAATTTATTTTAAAATGTTATTAGCGCAGCAGCCTGAAAGTATGCAATTTATTTGGTTCGCCCTTCTGTTGCAACTCAGGGAAACCGGAAATTATATTTTGCAGGTACCAACGCAATCGACTTGAAAATCAGGAATAAAATATTATTAATAACGAAATAAAACAAATTTTCATACCTAACGATAAACATCAATGTTTAAATTTAAATATGGTCATATTTACGCACAATAGTTACCGAGTCGTGAAACTTTGGACTTTCCCCTTCAGAATTTATTGGTTTATATTCTATTTATTATTGAGAAGGAGTAACAAATCATTGCATGCACTATTTCCTATGGCGAAATCGCATTCCAGACTATTTGGATTGAGGTAAACGACCTATCGTCAAGCTTTCATATCCTAAACGTGATCAATGGGAGAAAGGTCTAGTAGCCTTGCTAGTGATGGAAGAATTAATACATCAGATGCTTCTAAGTGCCTTTTTGTTACATTAGCAGAAAGGAGTCGGGCATTATGGTTAAAAACTTGTTAACATGTTGTAAAATCTACTCAGGTAACCTAAGCTTTTAGCTTTAATCGTAAACGATAAAGGTGTGGTCTACTGCAATAACATATGTCACACCATAAACAGAAGAGAGACTTACCGCTAAACACAGTGCGATTTCATTCTTCGGTCTAATTTTCTCGATCTGTATTGCCTTAGTAACTCCTAACTCATAAGACCATGGCGAACTGCTAAAGAAAAAATTTACCGGGGAATATAAAACAGTCCAAAAGACGAAATTCGACTATAAATTGATATTGTACCTCTTGTAGCAGTCGACCAATCGTTTCCAACCGACTTCGAAGTGGTAAATCGGTTTCTTAGAATCATAATTCGACCCTCGATGCTCGCTTTCAGTTCTTCTAATGAGTAATGTGTCTCTACAGCGAAAAAGTGTCTGTTCCTTTCCCAAGCACGCCAACAATTCATTCTTTACATTTCAAGAGAAGATCTTGGATCTCGGTCAAGATCAACACACGACTTGTATAAAACTAATTCTTTTTTAGACACAATAAGTTTTGTTTTAACTTAAGAGTCCTTTAACACTTTATGTAAATCAACTTTCAAGTATTAGGCGAACCAAAGCTAAATCTATGTCAAATATACATACGGGACAATGGACATTTAGTAAAATTTATATTTATATAGTTTTCATTAATTTCCTGCAGAGCGCAGCATGCACTGCAATTATTTCTGATATAAGTTTTTTATTAGAAAATTTTAATAGGAAACTTATTAACATTTTTACATATAACTGTTAAAGTTCATATTTAAAGAGTTATTTTACGACGTGAGCATATGGTTATGGCAAATATATTCTTAGTAGACACAATATTTAACATCCAAATTGAAGAATTTTTTTAAAAAAATTTTTTTATATTCAAGTAACCATCTACAAGTATTCTACATCTAGATTAAATTTTGTATGCTCACACCCTCAAGTAACATTTTATCCAGGAACAATCTAAATTTGGAAGTTCTAGTGTAACTGATATGTAGGATATGATTTTTTTAGAACACTACTGTTTTAAGTACCCCGTAAATGGCTCTTAAATTGCTGATTTAAAATTAGATAAATACGTAAACGGGCACAGTACCCTAATTCTCCCTTTTGAAACTTAGTCATATGTGTTACACTGAGTGTTCACTAGAGCTGTATGTATATTTTAGATGGATGCTTCACTTTAACAAAAAGTTACCAAGAATAGTTATTAATACAACAACATTCATAGTTTTAATTTCCTTAAAATGAACAAGGTTAACAAATTTTAGAACTGATGTACTAAATGGTGAAGTGAAATTTTTATAGTTGTCAAAAATGGTATTCGCATTTTCAATTTACTGCATAGAGGGATCTGTTTTCTGACTTTTCTGAAGGCAAATTGTATATCATGATAATTCGATTAAGAAATACAACCATTACTGAAACAGGAACCAAATTGCGCTTATTGTTTGATTTACATTATCTTATTTGGCATGAACTATATTCATTTGGCGGTAACAATTCCCAATTTAATTTTAGTACACTGTAAATACTTACTAACGAGATATAAAACAACAAATAAAAATATTTATATTTGCAGCAATAATAAAATGCTTAAACTAAGATCATATCGTACGGATACAAAATGATTTATGACCACTGCCGTATCATAAACTAATCCGATTAAATGGCGAGAATATCATAAAACAAACATACTATAGGTTCGTCGACTATCCTATATAATAGAATGGAAATGGTAGCTTTAAATCATGTACAACATCAAGATTTTATCTACCAGATCGCTCCTGCTGATCTAGCTTATCTGCAGAGACTGTAATGCTGCGTAAATGGCCGAGAACGTGAATAGATATAACTCCCATGCTAGTACTTATAGCAAATTATTGTGTATTTTCTTATTATACTACACTGAATGTATCTGCATAGGATTAAATTACTATTATTATCACTGAAATATGTATCCGGTGTGTACATGTGTGATAATAATTGTTTTAATATATTTTTAGTCCTCTTTCAAATCTTACGCTTAAATTAAGACTCCATCAACATCTTAATTTATTCACAAAAAAAACTTAATAGACTCATAGTAGACCCCTGAGGTGTATAAGGTTTTTAAAACAATTCGCTAATATTAATAGGCTTGGTCACTGAATCACAACATGGCTTAGACCGGGAAGATCTGTAGAGAATGGATCTAGTCAATTTTTAGATTATGTTTACCTAGTAATATAGATCATGGTAAATATGTGGTACTATATTATTGAAATTATCTAAATCTTCTGATACTGTAGATAAGGTCGTCCTTAATTAAATTATCAAGGCTTAGCATAAACGATCATTTACTATTGTGGATATGTTCCTATATGGATAGTACAAATATAAAGGTCAACAATAATAATGTGGATTCTGTGGAATATAGAGTTAATTTGAGAGTTCCACAAGGTTCTATTTTAGGGCCACTATTATGCATGATGTTTATTGATGATTTACCTAATTTTATCAAACACTGACAGTTATGTATGTTGATGATATTAATTGCACAATAGTCGCTGATTCTCATGAAGAAATTAATTGGAAAGTAAAAACTGTAATTATTTATGTTAGTGCCCGGTGTCAACGTAATATCCTTATATTGAATAAAGACCACATTTTTAAATTTTCACCTTAGCTGACATCTTTATTTCTTTGAAGAAGCAAACAAAATTTTTAGGTACATACATATATGTGTTGTACCAAATTTGAAAGCTTTATCTCAAAAACTGTAGCTGCTATCGTGAACCCCACACACTCACACACACACAAACACACACACACACACACACACCCACCCAAATTACGGGAGTTTTGATAATAAAAGAGACCGGTATGATATTGTTAATGTTGCCCACATAAATAATATTCTCGAAGCTATTAACAATAATCCCTGCATATCAGTGCAACAAATTACAGGCGAAACAAATATTTCTAAGACAACTGTACACAAGACATTAAAACAAAGAAAATATCATCCATACAAACCTATGATAGTTCAAGCTTTAAACAATAATGATTTTAGTAGAAGACTCGAATTTTGTCGTTGCATTAATCAAAAATGCGAAGAACAACCTGATTTTCAATCGAGAGTTATATGGACCGATGAAAGTCGTTTTACAAATTGTGGAGTCTATAACATGCACAATTATCACCGCTGGGCCACAGAAAATCCGCATGTAACTACACAAAGCAAATTCCAAACTAGGTTTGGATTCAATGTCTGGTTCGGCATGATAGGTATTATCTTTTCCTTACCTATTCCACTCCTAGTCTGCCTAAATCTTCCTTAATATAAGAGAGGATTCCACTCCTATGATCTGCCTATAATCTATTCCTTAATTATTATTTTTAGATCGCCATTTAATTAGTCCATTCATTTTTCATCGACAATTTAAAGGGAGCAGCCTATCGTGAACTACTAAAAAATCAAGTTTTACCCGAGATAAGACAGCTTTATACAGAACAAGAAATAAACGAATTGTGATTTCAATAAGATGGCTGTCCTGCAGATAATACTAATAATGTTAGACAGATATTGCAGGAAATTTTTGACAATCGCATAATTTCAAATAGAGGATCAGTATTGTGGCCTCTCCGCTCGCCTGATATAACTCCTCCTGATTTTTATTTGTGGGGTACAGTGAAAAATTAAGTTTATGTTTTTGAAAGCCCAAAAATTATCGATATTTTGGAAGACGGATTAAATAAATATAATAATATTAAACTTTCTTTATTTAATGGGGCGAAGTTCAGCAATGATATATAGGGTGCCTATGCTAAGGCGATTATAGATTGACAGGTTATAAATAAACTCTACGAATATATGAATATACAACTTAAGTTGAGTACGATTGAACTGGACGTTTTTAAAATATGTTTACAGCCAGAATGCAATTTTATTTCTCATAGATCAATATTTTGCAATTTTCTTCTTATTTCATTAAGTATACGGATAATCGAAATAATTATGTCGGGTATTTTCTGAGTAAATTACACAGAAAAGGGGTTAAATATTGTGTAAAATGACGTGTCATCATGCGATGACATCACTTCAATTTTCTACCCCACAAGATAGGCAATTAAGATTTAAAAAATGGATTTTTCCAAGTTTTTTTCCATAACCTCTAGTACTGGAGAAAATAAATTTATTACAACGTGAGAACTATTATTTTTTTTCTTGATAAATCAAAAAGAAAAATTCTCATAAAATTCCTTTATTACTGTGACCGTTTCGTGAACAAATTAATTACTTCACATCATCAGACACAGGAAATGTGAAGTAATTAATTTGTTCACGAAACCGGTCACATAATAAAGGAATTTTATGAGAATTTTCTTTTTGATTTATCATGAACAATTACTCATATGGGATCAACCTACCTACGTTATTATTTTTTTTATTAGGAAAAACGACGTGGAGATACTTGAAAAATGTTCAAGGATGATTGCTGTCTACAATTTAACCTTTGCCAAATAAGTAAATAAATTAATTACAATTTCCTAACAGAACGGTGACATATTTCAACTAGTGTACAAGATGAATACAACTGGTAAAGATTTGCCTCGAGATTTACTAAAGAAAAACATAAAAAAAGTATTAAGCATTTATCTCCTTCAAAATTCCCTGCACATTCACGTATAACAGCGCTACTGCAATATACTTGATATATTACCTTATTTATCGTGTAACTTTGTAAGTATTGGAATTATTTTGCTTTATTGAATGTTAGTATTCTTCAGAGGTGTACAATTCGTTGAAAAGAAAAGAAAAACATTCTCTTAACTCTAACAAATCGTCTATTTGCTCTTTTAGACAAATTGGCTAGAAATTTCAGTAACAGTTCTAAATCGGGGAGTACATTGGGGTGAAGTGGAACAAACAACAAAACTAGCTAAATACAAACTCTGTTATTGTCTGTTACTCAATATCACTTTCCATTCTCATTTTCGATATTTTAAAATAAATCTTGAACGCATAAATTGAACACGAAATTTAATTGTTTTTTAAAAAATGCAGCTTGTAAAATTCAACACAGAAAAAATGTAATTATAACTAAGCCAGAAGTCCTGAGCTGTGAAGCAAACCAGCTGTGGACTTTTTCTGAAAAGGAAAATCTTTCCATTATATTGTGTCTTATAAATAAATACTCCAGAGAAATAAAACTTCCTCTGCGGAATGAGGCTGAACAAGCTGAATTTTTGCAGAGACCTTCGTTTTGATGTTCTAATGAAGCACAAAAAAATCTCATATGCCTGTGCCTGTGCGTCTTGAGATATCGAAGTCAAAGTTCATGAAAATCGGTTTTTTCGCGAAAATCTCGCTTCCAGTGCATCTGACGTCGTAGGAACACAAAACTTACGTAAAATAGTATTCTCTACAAAATTGTTCATTAATATTTTTTTCGGACGACCAACCGTTTTCGAGATATAGCATGATAAAGCGGGAGCGCGCATTCGTAATAGGTAATACTGTATTATACTGCAGAGCTATAAATATAAAAGCACTTTTCTTAATCTGTTAGACTGGCAAATTAAATTTCCATTATTAAAACCGTTAAAAATTTGTTTATTTATAAAAAAAATATATAAAAATAATTAATAACAAAAAATACATTCTTTTCCACACCACGCCTTATGTTTCCTTGCCTTCCTTCTCGTCTTCGTCGGGTTCAACTAGCACCTCGATCAACACATTATCTTCGTCAGACGCTTCCTCTATATCTGTTGGCTCTATGTCTGTTGGCAAAACCTCTTCAGGCTCAAGGTCACTGAAGTCTTCGATGTTTTGCAACTCTGTTGACGGGTTCAGGCATGCCTGTCCGTGACACTGACCACAAACTTTGGAGCATGGCAGCCCGGCTTTTCTACATCCGCACTGCGCACCACACCCCTTTTTACAATTACAGAATATTGTATTTAATAGTTCGTCTGGAGCAGGTGGCAGTAGTGTTGTTTTCGGCTGTAATATGTCGTTTTTTAAATCCCAACCCCATTCTTCGGGTTGTAGATTTTTCCCTAGCCAAATCTGTACTTGGTAGTAAACCCGATAAATATGCTGTCGAGCTGCTTCACTGGTAGGTGGAAGGGATGACAATTTAACAGGTCTATTAAGTCGTGTAGCCTTAATGAATTGGGTGTATCTAAATTTGTCAAGGTTCACTTCATCTTTTGGAGCACCATACATAGCTAACAGAAAATGCTTTCCTTTCTGAAATACTGTATCTAGTGGGCAGTTTTCTGCTTGAAATATTTGAGCCGAGTGAGTCAAATCGGGATGTTTCTCAAACATTGTCATAACCTTAAGTTTTCCTTTGTTGAATAGTGCCGATGTAGTGTCGCATCCAGTGAGGGTATGCAAAAACAAAATATGTTCTTTGCAAAGACGATATTTGTCGAGACTTTTAGACGAATAAATTAGTGTTGATGTAGTCCCTTTGCCAATTTTCTTTAAGAAAATTTGTCGGTGATGTGACTGAGTTCGTCCTATTAAGAGAACAAGCAAATCAATGTCTTCTCCAATGATGATGGTGTTTCTTTCTTTACTTCTTTATACCTGGATGATTATACTTTTCTTGTCTAGAATAAAGAAATGTTTTTTATTTGCATTATAATATATAGAAGCTTTGCATTTCATTACAAAAGTGGTGTGAAAATAATACATTGTTTTGTTATTAATTATTTATTATATACTTTTTATAAATAAACAAATTTTTAACGGTTTTAATAATGGGAATTTAATTTTCCAGTCTAAGAGATTAAGAAAAGTGCTTTTATATTTATCGCTCTGCAGTATAATACAGTATTACCTATTACGAATGCGCGCTCCCGCTTTATCATGCTATATCTCGAAAACGGTTGGTCGTACGAAAAAAATTTATATCAACAATTTTGTAGAGAATACTATTTTACGTAAGTTTTGTTATGAGTTCTTACGACGTCAGATACACTGGAAGCGAGATTTTCGCGAAAAACCGATATTCATGACCTTTGACCTTCGATATCTCAAGACGCACAAGGGTAGGCATATGAGATTTTTTTGTGCTTCATTGGAACATGAAAACGAAGGTCTCTGCAAAAATTCAGCTTGTTCGGCCTCATTCCGCAGATGGCCTTTTTTTACCTTATTTCCCTGGAGTAAAAAGGTAGCAAATGCTTTTACTACATATTTTTGAAGCAAAACCTTTGATCTATATGATTAATATTTTCAGAGCATTTGCTTTATACTTAAAGTAAAATCATTTGCTTTGCTTCTAGCAAACGCTTCAACAAATATGAATAAAAGTACCTCAGTAGTAGACTTAGCTTTGGTAAAACTAATGCGTCTCATGAATAAAAAAGAAGAAGTAGTAAGAAGTAAAAGCGAAAGCCAATGCTTCAAAGCAGACAGTGGTAGTAAAAGCATTTGCTTCATTTTCAATGAATAATATTTTGCTTTTGCTTCATTGCAAATACTTTGTAGCCAATGCTATATTTTAACAAGTTTTATATTACATTTTTAATCTTATTTAAATGTTTATTTTGATTTTTGGTACATGGTATTTTTTTATAGAATTTCGAAAAGAATATTTTTTTAGCGAATCTTCATCTGACCAACAATATATTTTAATTTTTGAAAAAAAAATTTTTCAATGAAATGTCATTTTTTGAAGAAGATATTTTTATCGAGCATTTAGAGAGAAAAATTCCACTGAAATATAATTTTTTTATCGAGATTTTACTAAAGGGTGTAGGTGATGGAAGATTTGGATTTCATGGGATTTCGACATCTTTTCATTTATTGTTCTGTAACGTTTTAGAAGAAAATTGATCGACCTCTTTTTTTTTTAATACATTCTAAAAAGGTTGCTGCCTGCGTCTAATGATGTATCGTAGCCAATGCTATATTTATTAATGCCTAATATTTTGATTTTTTGGTACATGTTTTTTTCATAGAATTTCGAAAAAAAAACAATTTTTTAACAAGTCTTCATCTAACCAACAAAAAAATTTTTTTTCAAATTGAAAAAAATTTTTTTTCCATGAAAATGTTATTTTTTGAGGAGGATATTTTTTTGTCGAGATTTTAATTTTGAAAAAAAAAATTGTTTTCCAGTGAAATTTTAATTCTACTAAAAGGGTGTAGGTGATTGAAGATTTGGGTTTCATGGGATTTTGACATCTCTTCGTTTATTGGTCTGTAACTTTTTTAAAATAAAATTGACCCCCCCCTTTTTTAGTCCATTCTAAAAAGGGTGCTGCGTCTGACGGTGTATCGCTAAATTTTCTATATTGATTTAAAACACCATAATTCGCACATTAGGTATTGCTTTACCAAAGCGAAGTCTACTACTGATATACCTACACATTTATTGAAGCAAATACTAAGGTAGATAATAAACACGCAGTTTTATTCATATAATTAGTTTTATTCATATTTGTTGAAGGTTTTACTTCTAGTAAAGTAAACGCTTTTACTTTCAGTATAAAGCAAATGCTCTGAAAATATTAATCATATAGATCAAACGTTTTGCTTCAAAAATATGTAGTAAAAGCATTTGCTACCTTTTATTCATGAGACCCAATGTGCGAATTATGGTGTTTTTACATCAATATAGAAAATCGAGCGATACACCATCAGACGCAACACCCTTTTTAGAATGGATTAAAAAAAAAGAGAGGGTCAATTTTCTTGTAAAAAAAGTTACAGACCAATAAACGAAGGGAAGACGAAAACCCGTTAGTACAATCTCGATAAAAAAATTAAAATTTCATTGGAAATTTTTTTTTTCAAAATTAAAATCTCGTTGACAAAAAAAATAACTTCTTCAAAAAATAACATTTGATTAAAAAAAAATTTTTTTCCAATTTGAAAAAAATTTTTTGCTAGTTAGATACGAATTATGGCGTTTTCAAATCAATATAGAAAATCGGGTGATACACCATCAGACGCAGCAACCTTTTTTAGAATGTATTAAAAAAAAGAGGTAGGGTCAATTTTCTTTTAAAAAAAGTTACGGACCAATAAATGAAGAGATGTTAAAATCCCATGAAATCCAAATCTTCCATCAACTACACCCCTTTAGTAAAATCTCGATAAAGAATTAAAATTTCATTGGATTTTTTTTTTAATTCTCGACAAAAAAATATCTTCTTCAAAAAATCAGAAAACAATTTTTTTTCAAAAATTAAAATTCTTTTATAAATTATTTTTTGTTGGTCAGAAGATTGGCTAAAAAAATATTTTTTTCCAAAATTCTATAAAATACCATGTACCAAGAATCAAAATAAACATTTAGACATTAATAACATTAAAAAGGTAATATAAGACTTGTTAAAACATAGCATCGGCTAGAAAGTCTGAAGTATTTGCTATGAAGCAAAAGCAAAGTATTATTCATTGAAAATGGAGCAAATGCTTTTACTACTACCTTCTGCATCGAAGCATTTGCTTTTGCTTTTACTTCTTACTTTAAGCAAATGCTTCTATTCTATTCATGAGACCCATGGTATATCAGATGCGGATCTGTTCCCTTCCAAAATGCAGCATTCAAGGCCCCTTTAGAGATGAGGAGGTTGTATTATTTGTAGTGTCTAATTTAATTTTGAGTAATTAATAGTTTCTTCGCATTTTGCAAATCCGTTAATAGCTTTGTTGCAGTGGTGTCGATTATCCTAAGCAATGGCCACCTAGTTGACCGGACCTAAGCCAAAATTAGTAAAAAGCTAAGACAAATTCTATTTCTTATTTATTTTTATAATCTGCAAAAAAGTGTGTGAGAGTATTATATACCGAAAACATATAGTGGAAATAAAAACTGCAAGGGGACTCACTTATACTCATGGTACTATACTCCGATATCCTTTGTGCAGGTACCAGCTAATTCTTGTTTTACTTTTCATTTATACTATATCTTTTTGTTCTACAACACAATTTTCTTAAATTCTTATTAGTGTTACAACACATATTGCCGAGATTTGGCTCCCAAACTTCTCCCATTCCTCTTTAGATTTCGTTGCCATCATCCAATTCCACCGTCCTTCCATTGTAGTTTAGTGTTCCTCCTCGAAGTTGGCCTACTGGTTGGTCATCATCTGACTCGATTCGAAACCTCCATACGCACTACATGTTCCATTTATATGAGCTTACACGTTTGTACAAAGGTGACGATGTATCGATCTTTGTACTACCGGTAAAGCTCGAACCCTTGTTACCATGAAGCGAACCCCTGTATTATATTCGCAGACAGAGTTAGACATTTGTCTAAAGAATTCTTCGTTCCAACACATTCAGATCTGCTTGATTAGGAGTCCATATTTCGCTAACATATAGAAGGTAAAGCTTCAACTGTTACATTGTCTCACGAATGCATGCATGCTATTTATCAGTGAACGTAGTAATCATACCCATACGAATAATACCTACGTTTAAACGTGGCAAGAGTAAATATGATCCTAAATACGAGTATACATAGATATGTAAGCCGTCTATTACACTATTTAAAATGTAACACTGGTAGCTTTACAATCTGTATATAAGTACCGGTCTTGGTTTTACAAGTCTTGTAGTTTTACCTAAGATTTAGGTACAAAAATGGGAATCAGCGACCCCAAAATATAATTATATAATCATTGGGCGGGAATGTCGTCATGATTAACTATCCTAAATGTATTATTTTTTTGCTTTATATATACATATATTTTTATGTATGTGAGATAAATGGAATACGTAAGTAACCTTATTTAGATATGTACTTAATAGGTAATAAATGATTAAATTGGAATTGGAATTGGACATAAATGTGATGACTTTGGCAAAATTTACATATTTTAAGTATGCCCCAGTAACATCTGTCGATGTCGAGAGGTCCTTCTCGCAATATAAATGGATTTCCAACGAAAGGCGCCAAAGTTTAATTACAAAATATTTAGAATAGATATTAATAATATACTTTTATTCTTGTGACTGGCAGTGCAAAATACTTGTGCGTGTTAGTTTAGAGTTAAGTACATCCCCTATACCTCAAGTTTTCTTTGAGTGAGTGTTTATAATAAATTGACTTTATCAACTTTGGATAATACGGAATTCGCTAAACAAAATTTCAAGGTAAGATACCGTTTCATATATGCTTGCAAATCTGACACATAATCACCTAAGCCAATCCTGGTTTTACGTTAATTTTGCTTGGTAAATTCTAACCTCTGGATATAACACATATTTATTGCCCCAACTAGGCACCCTGAATAATTTTGGAGATTTTTTGAAAAATTGGTGAAACACGTCGACCTTGGGGAACATATTTTAATGTAATACTTGTATACTTATCATCATTCCTCTACCCTACACGGCCACCCCCAAAAAATTCAAATGGCAAAGGGGGTCGAGTGATACACTTCTTTTGAAAGGTTTTTCAATTCCCCTACATAACTGGTTTTTTATTTTTTAACTCACATTAAATTTTATTTGTGATACACATCGAAATCCACCTTAAAAAAAGAGGGGTTTTGAAATAAGAAACACTTCCCCTTTCCCATCAACACGAGTTTTTTTCAGACAAAAAACACTTTCATTGTCCGTTTAGTTTTAGAATAATAAAAGTCTCATAAGTATTTGATAATATATTGAACATTAATTTGTTCACAACCAATTTTAAATCGAGATACATTTTACCAGTGAGTTCTCTCTTTCCTTTAGGAGAGAATAGAAATTGTCAGCATTTATTTTAAAAACGATAATTTGGCTAGAGCTACGGAGCGCATATTCAATAGAAGTCACCCAGATAGAAGGGTTGGTTCTCAGTATGTTTTACAATTATTGACAAAATTTATGGAAACAGGTTCTGTAGGAAACAAAAAGCATGAACCTCAGCGACCGATTAGGAATGAAGCAGTCGAAGTGGCAGTTCTGGGTCATTTGCAGATGGATAATACTCAATCGATCAGGAAAGTAGCTGAGGCTTCCGTGTATCACGAAGCAGTGTTCATCGAACGGTAAAGGCCCACAAATTTCATCCATATAAATTAAATTGGTACACGAATTAAACGAAGATAATCCCGATCATCGGCTTAAATTCTGTGAGATTTTTAGTAAACAATTAAACGGTAATGCCAATCTACTGTACAGTACGTTTTTTCTGATGAATCGACATTTCAGTTAAATGAGGAGGTAAACAGGCACAATTGTAGGTATTGGAGTGAAACCAATTCACATTTGTTCATGGAAACTCATACCCAAAGGCCTCAGATATTAAATGCTTGGAGCTGGCATCTTAGGGGATCACATTGTCGGGCCGTTTTTTATTCCTGACAATTTAAATGGCGAAAGGTACTTCGATCTGTTAGAAAATAACATCGACCCAATGATTACCCAAATCCTTGAAGAAGACGATAATCTTTTAGAGAGCGAACTATTTTTTTCAACAGGATGGGCACCCATATTTTGCTATCGCAGTCCGTCAATTTTTGGATAATCGGTTTCCTGAGCGATGGATTGGAAGAAAGAGGTCCTGTGGAGTGGTTCGCTAGGTCTCCCGATTTAACTCCTTGGATTTCTTTCTGTGGGGACATTTGAAATCGAAGATATTTGCAACAGAACCCGCATCTCTGGAAGAGTTACGTGAAAGAATTGTTCGAGAATGCCGTTTATTGACTCCAGATATGTTCAGAAATGTTCGTACAGAATTTCAAGACAAATTATACTACTGTATGGAAGTCGGTGGGGGTCATTTTTGAACAATACATACGATAATTTAAACTGCTTCTTTTATTTTTATTTTCCGAACCTAAAATAATGAAACAATTATTTCTCAGGAACGAACCGATAAAAGTTAAAAAAAAGACACAGAATTGAAAGACCTTTCAAAAGATGCATCACTCGACGCCCTTGCCATTTGAATTTTTTGAGGAGGTGGCCGCACAGTGCTGCGAGTATATGTAAATTTGGGACAAAAATCATAACTGTTGAGATGTATGTGGTATTTATATATTTTCAACTTTATATGAGACAGTTTATCATAAAATTTGTCTTAAAATATATTAAACATTATAAACCATTTGTCTTAACATAATACAGGGTGTTGTACGAATAGTTTAATTTAAAATAAAAGTCCAGTGATAAATAAATATTTATTTATTTATTTATTTATTTGCATACACTGGTCAACAGGTAAACCCATTTCTAGAGCAGGAAAATACACAAAACAAAAAATACAATACAGTATAAGTATATAGAAAAGATATTTAAAAAGAAAAACAAAATATTGTATAAAAATAACAATAAAACATTGTATAAAAATGACAATAAAATAATGTCAGACAGTTTAAGACGGAAAAAGAAAAAGAGAAACAAAGACTTAGTTATTATAATATTTTTTTAATAAAATTAAGGGTGCAATGAAAAAATATCGAACTGTCCACAGTTGTTGTAATTGTTGCACATAGTAAATAGAGGTGAGAATCTAAGAATATTTTAGTGCGAAAATGAGAGGTAAAAAAATTTGTGTTCTCCGAAAATATACACTAGGCACATGAAAATTTAATTTCCCTAATAATTCTTGGCAGTCAATTTGATTGTATAAGATTTTTTATAGAAATACTTGAGAAAAATATTCGCGTCTATTTTCAAGAGATGTCATGGAAAACTTTGTCAACAACTCTTGTTGGGGAACACCGATAGACGGGTATGCTCCCTCAGACTTAAGCCATAATAGTTTTAAGAATCGTCTTTGCACTTTCTCCAAAGAGTCTACGTGATTTCTGTAGTGAGGGTTCCAAACAAGAGACGCATAATCAAGTTTACACCTAACAAAAGCAAAGTATAAAGTTTTAAGTGTACTGATATTCGAGAAGTCTCTGCTAGTTCTAATTAGGAACCCAAGAATTTTAAGAGATTGAGTCACTAAATTATTTACGCCAAGGTCAGCAAGAGTAGAAGGTCGTTGAAGGACTGCGTTGTCAATACTGTAATTAAACATAACAGCCTCGGATTTAGTTGTGTAGGTCATAACGTTACACTTAGACACATTCAGATTTAAATTGTTTTCAACGCACCAATTAAATAAGTTTGAAACGCTGTTTTGCAGAAAAACGCAGTCCTCCAAACAAGAAATTACTTTAAAAATTTTGACATCATCAGCGTAAAGTAGACAGGACACATCAATAACATTCACAATATCGTTAATGAATATGTTGAACAACAGGAGACCGAGAATTGACCCCTGTGGGACTCCGGATCTAGCAATATATTCGACAGACTGGAAACCATTATACGCAACATATTGCCTTCTATCCGAAAGATAAGCATGACAAAATAATAACAGACGGCGAAAAACCAAAAACAGACATTTTGTTTAGCAGTATGGAGTGATCCAGTCGGTCAAATGCTTTCGAGAGATATATTACGTCAAGTTGCCTGCGTTGATCAATGGCTTCAGAAATAGACTGAGTTATGCAACAGATTAGAGGTGGTAGAACATCCTTTCAAAAAACCATGTTGGTACACCGATATTTGGTTGCTAACGCTATAGTAAATGTTATCATGGAGTAAAATTTCAAGGGCCTTTGAAAAATTACATATGATAGATATTGGTCTAAAGTTGCTAATATCATGTTTATCACACTTCTTAAAAACCGGACACACTTTTGACATTTCCAGATTTCAGAGAGGCAACAGTTTGTAACACATAGATTAAATAAAAACGTAAGCGGGTGTGCAAAAATACTAGCACTGTCTTTATATGTTTAAAAGAACAAATAGTTGTGGTTTATTACCATTCATTTAAATGTATTTGTGTGAGAAATATATATATATATATATATATATATATATATATATATATATATATATATATATATATATATATATATTTAAGCTTTTCTGAAATTTTAGCCTGGGCTTCACGTCTGTCACTGGAAATCCAAGTATTCAACAGGTCACCATTTTTAATTGACAACGCGATATCTAATAACAAAAATAGTGATTTGGCGCTCACCTGCGTTCAGTAAATTATATATCAGTAACAAGAGGAAACTTCAAACTATCAAACCGTGTTAAATATGAAATAAGCATTTTTAAGCTTTTTGAGAAAATGCATCGTGAAGTTTAAAAACATTATAATTTGTCCCAGTATATAGGCAATTGTCGTAAACCACAGTTTTGATATGTTGTTTCCACTTTCTACTATTTTAAAAGTTGTATAAGGATTCATACCTTTACAAGTAAGTGCCATTTTCAACAACAACAGCCTTTAAACCTAAACGCATACACCTTTTTAACTTATGAATACAACTACCGTATCGCAACAGGTCTTAACACGCAGCATTAGGCACGTGAGCAGTGGGGCGGTAGTGATATACCTACATTATAATTGGTCGTAATGTCTACATTAACTGTCACTCTTCACTTGCGCCTACTTAGATTTCCTTTATCAAGCAAGTCGAAATTCGAATATTGTCTTATATTCACAGCACTGTGGGCCGTGTAGGGGGATGATAGGTATACAAGTATTACATTAAAATATGTCTCCCTTGGAAACAAGGTCGACGTGTTTCATCAATTTTTCACAAAATTTTTATCTCCAAAGTTATTCAGGGTGCCTACTTTGATTGGGACACCCTGTATATATCCAAACTCAAAATATTGTTCCTAAAATTGCCAAATCTGAACGTTTTCACAAGTTACTTTGCGCCCATCTCCCCACTGAAATTTAACTCTATCCGCGTACTGATGTAATGAACGAATGTAATGCATTTTCAAGCTACTACTGCAGAGGCTAGGTCAGATCAATATTAAATGAAAATGCTCGTACGTAATACCAGAAAAGTTAAAACTAGTCAAGAATTTAAAAATGTCATGTGCACTTGTTAACCTACTGCATTCAATATGAGTCGAGTATTACTCTAAAATAGTAAATTAAATTCTGACATTTTGTAGCAAAGAAAATATACTACATTCCGCACTGTGCCCCTTAAAATGTATATTTATTTAGTAATTCTATTAATAAAAGTCAACGAATGAAAATATATTTGAATCGATTGCCCTCTAATAGGGCCATTAGCCATGGCGTGTAATTTAATGTATTCAAGGTGATATCTCAAGAGATATAAAATATGATTGCATAAAGAAAGTCGACAAGACTTTTCTAAGAGATGTCAAATTAGGAAATACATTTCAATAGAAGTGTTCAGAATATACAATATAAAAGACATTTAAATAAAAGTAATGTATAAATGTACAAAAAATATGTATGTATGTAATATAAAGAAGCTATTTAGTGAATACGCAATTAAAATATAATTTTGCTATTATATATTTTAACTGAGGTTCAAAAGTGATGGTCTCAATTTATTTGTCTCATATAATTCAGTGTCTTTATTATAAGATTATTGCCTCAACGTTACTTGTGCCATTGTCCTAATTAGAATTTGCTAGCATATAAAATAAAAAGAGATAGAGAATAAAAAAGTCCAAAAGATTTTTAAAATATGATTAACCCAGTATATTATTGGAAAATATATAAGGGCCTTTTATCAAAGGAACAGTCAGCGACATATTTTAATTTTTCTTATTTATGTCACTATATAACTAAAATCACAATAAATTATTTTGATATTAGATATTTTGTAACGGTCCACTTTTTAATCGTTCCGTGTCCGGCACAAAAGAGACTCTGAGCTTATTTATAACCCTGTTAATTAGGCAATTTGTAACTTGCACAATTAAATAAATAAATTTAATGCCCCACATTGGGCGCCAAGTATAACTGCCTTGCCTCTACAAAATTCAATTTTTTTTATTTTGTAGAAATTTTATAGTTATTCGAAAAGATGCGCCAACTAGCTCTGAAAGCAAATATAGAATTTCTAGGGTTATAGGCGGTGGAATCAGAATTAAATAAATTTTTTAATTGTTTTTATTGAGCGCCACCAGGTTTCCTTTGTTTAATCTTTAGATTATTTACAACTACGAAAAGTGCATCCCATGCTAAAACTGAAATAATAATGAGGTTAGCTTTGAACTGAAAAAACTCTATAATTGTTCGTAGCGTTCCATATAAATTTCAGTGTACTATAAGTATGCTACATAATAATTACTGAGGCTTATTTAGAGTTTCACTTGTAGTTCTGTGTTTAACACATACTGACTTGAAAAATAAAGCAATGTATAAAATTAATTTACATACATATATTAAATATTAATACGTGTGTAAAAATTACAACTCTTGCTATTACAACCTATACTAATAGAAATATAACTAAAATATTAACACTGCAAAGTGGTATGTATTATAACATTCAAGTTACAAACAATTAAAATCTAACCGAAAGTTAAATATTACCGAAGACTGCATTAATAATTCTTAAACTAGGTGGAAAAAGTTAAGTAAATCAAGGTAAATTTTGTAGTATACAGGTAAAAACACCGCTAGCAACAGATAAAACACACAAAGGCTTCTTTCGCGCACTCTAACTATGAATGTAGTCGTTAAAGCTATAGAGATATAGATAACCTACAATTTAATTGTGCAAGTTAGAAATTGCCTAACTTATAGGGTCATAAATAAATACTAACTTTCTATTAACGCAACCACGGGGCCATTAAAAATTGGACCGTTACAATTTTAGATTTTATTTTAGGAAGAAATAAAACTGGATCCTTTTGAAACTTGTGTGAAAGTGAAATAAAACCGTTTCAATTTTAGTAAAACTATGCGTGGGGTAATAAATGGAAGAATTATATTATATCCACTTTAAGTGAAAAAATATAGAGGGCGAGCTATAATATATTTCACAGTGTTTTAAGGAAAGATTTAAAATTAACGCATTAAAATAAATTTTTAATGGCATGTTTTCAAAAACCATTTTTTTTATGCGTTCCTGTAATTTTTTCATGAAATTATTTTCAATAATTATCTGAAGTACACATTTATCCCAATACAATACAATATATCTCAATTTTCTACGATAATTTTGATATACAAGAAAATATTATTGCAGGAGAGGATAGATAGTTCTATGTGATCATTGTTAACATGAATAAGTGCATTAATAAATATTTTTTAAGTTTATTAAATTAGCAAGTAAAATATATTATAACAGTAAAATGCACTTAAATTAATTTATAGATACAAAATTGCTATAAAACGTGATTTTATGGGCTACTTCTTTAGCGATAGGAGTGGTCCAGGGGGAGAGGACGAATCCATCACCCTCCTGGCAACAGGAATAACCCATACATTTTTTATGCAGCAACCGTTTTGTCTCTATAAATTAATGTTAATGTAGACGTTTAACGTAGACGAAGTTGTACATACAAGTATCTAATTGTACATTTTTTAAATTCCGATAAAAGCTTTAGTAAACGATTATTTAAATTTATTGAACCAAATGGTGGTTTTTGAGAATTTATTGAATAGTCAGAAATATTTTTTATTTTTATTTACAATTTTTTGGGATAATTAAAGCTTCATCGGCATTGTGGTATACCTTCCTTCCATATTGTACTCAAACAAAATAAAAAAAATAATAATAATAAAATAATTAAATTCGATTAAAACAGAGCCTACGATATTGGTAAATTTATGAACTATTAACGTCGTTGTTTCACTAATACAAAATCGACAGCCGGAGGAAGATCAACCAATTTTGAGGACCCAGTCTGTGCTACTGTTACTCGATACTTTATACTTGTACTGTATTTTGAAATGTAATGTTGCTGATATATCTTATTCAATATTCAGCAACAATTATTCGGCAACGTAGCAAGATTTATATCTCAATACTGCCCGATAGCTTGTTTAAAACAAGGAAACGTATAACACATTGTTTATATCCACGTTTTACCGACGCAGAGGTATGGAACTTATGAATTTATGAGAGCCTGGCCATTGCAGGCGTACATTTTACATTATTACCATTACCAAATAATGAGAGGGTAAGCTTGAAACCAATATATCCGCTAGCCTGTGAAACCCAAGACATTTGACCCTTATCTTTATCTCTGTCTGGCCCTTGTGCAATATAATTGGCCTTTACGATCAGGCAAACATCTTTCTTGAACAGGTGAAGCGGACAAAGGTAAAATACACTAGGTAATAAAATCAATATTTAAAATAATCAATTTTAACACAATCAATTTATAGACACTTAATAAAATGAGATAATTTAATTATTTATGAATATAATAAATAAAAATAACACAATTGACTAGGTAAAAAATCTAAAATAAAAAGTTGATTATTCACAAATTATTTTAGAAAATTAGAGGTACTTCTTCATTTTTCCAAAAAAATATAGGCAATTATTACTTAGTTTATTAATGTTTCCAAACTAGTAGTGGTGTTTAATTTCTTAATTTAAATAATTAATAACAAATCTAAATGTTTATCTTACACGATAGGCCCCCTAGAACGAGGGCAAATTCTGTATAATTTTCTGATTCCAACGATACCAAATAAGTGAAATTTCAAACGTCAATATTTTTTTATAATATAATTTTTAGTTTTCTTTCATAAGTGTGCCATGACGGTTCCGATTTATTCTAAATCAACCATGTAATGCTAGAAAAATCGAAATCCCGTCAAAAATACTAAATTACGTGATTTATGAGCATATAAACTTCATCAAAATGGTTTTTGGGGAAAAACTCAATTTTTTCTTTACATTGTTTATAATGTTGTCAACATGTGCTGTTCATGCCACAAGTTTCTGCGATAAATTTTTCACCAGATACAACATATTGTACTAATTATAAAGATGATTCTCTTAAAAAAGGCAACTCGGAAAATCGAAATGCAAGTCAAGTACACTATCATATCACACCCACAATGAAAATTAAGAAAATCTCAAAGAGAAAACTTTTATCCCATATTGAGACTAAAACTGAACTGATCGATCATTTCACAAAAAAGAAATTGTTACGCAAGAAAATAACTTTTAAAAGTAGTAGTAGATAATAATTAATAGTGCCAATTACCTTGCATCGTTATTATTATAAACCAATCTTTAACGAAATAAAACAGTGTGTGGGAATTGACCATTTCCCTTGCAGAAGTAAACCATGGGCTGTTGTTTAGAGTGCACAATACCGTCCCAATCGCAGAATCCATCGCGATTCATGACTATGCTGTGCGATGTGAGCGAACCTGGCCATTCGGATTCCTCTGGTAGAATCCAGTATCTCGCTATCCAAAACAAAAAAGGAAATAAACCAAACTGTATTCTTCTGACACTGTTTTATCTTTGTTTGTTATGAAACTTTGCACGAAACGCCAATCAAGATATTCGATACAGCTGCGGTCATGTAGTTTATGTTTATGGAAAATGTTTCCGATGTTGACATTTATATATTCGCATCGGTTATTTTTTAAACTTTTTTGTTTTTTCGGGATCCGTTTATTTTGCATGATTGCATGAATGATTTAGACCAATAAAACTACTAAAGACTGCAATAATCAAGTTTCAGAAGCTAATAGAATGTGAAATCATAGCAATAGTTGAAAAATGAAATAGTTCCAATTCAAACTCTATGCAAAACATAAATTGCATTCTAATTGTAAGTCTTTTTGGGAGTCTTCTTTTATTCGTGGGATTTTCTGTTAAAGTGGCTAAATATTGCATTCGTAGAAGATGATAAAAAAAGAACATGTAATACAAACGGAAAAGTGGGGCATTTAGAGAAATACAATTCGCCTTTATTTAATAATAGAACTGAATAAGAATTAACTACTACATAAATTATGGTACATACTACTTACTTCTTGATAAATAATAATAATCATTTCCCGCATATATTAATATTCTTTTCTAGATTAATTACCACCTTTGTTTAATTTATTCTGTATTTTCGTTCCTTTTTTTTATGTTTTTTTTCTTGCACCTTTGGTTGTATTCGAGAGGGAAGATTGGGAAAACAAATCAGAGGATCATCTTAAATGAGGCATTTCCCACATATTCTCTTTTCACAGTTTTAACACGTCCGATCTATTTAGGCACTAGGTCGACGAGAGCAGTGGATTGCGGATTCGAGAAGTTTTGTAAATGTGTTTTTATAAATTATAATGTGTCGATTAGACAGAATTCGTGATACTGCAAAGTGAAATCATATGGATACTATGAAAAGGCCATGAAGAATAAATATATTTACCTACGTCTAAACTTATTCTACACTTTGTCTAAATATTCGTTTAATATAATTTTACATCAAAATGGTAGAGTCTAATATATTTGCGAATTTAGTGTGTTCATTTTTGTAGTCGATACAATAATTTATCTTTATTTTGTAACCGATTTTCTCGAATACAAAATACATACATATGTACATATGTATATATTCATTTGTACAAAAACTGACCTGTGCATATATCTGCTGCTATTTTAAAATCAGTGAGAAGATAATATGGTTACAAAAACTGGATTCTTCTTGCCCATAATAATATAGTAATAATAACTAATAGTAATAACTGTGCTAAATGTGAAAAAAAATTGTTCAAACCGTTTTCCAATGGTGTTCTTTCCAACTAAAATATTTACATTTTTCTGCCACTTCTAGTTATACGGGAAATGACAACCATACTCGTTATTTTAAATATAACATAACACCCTGTATATTTTTGTATTTTTAAATTCTACGGTCAATTCTAATGTTATTTTATATACCGTACTCCCTATCAAAAACTTTTGACGGTATTCAACTTTTTAGGTTTTTTTTGACAGTTGCAGACCTTTCAAAAACAAATAAAAAATATTAGACAGATGTTAGTTAAGTCAAATTGTAAAAAGACACCTTTTGGGAGATATGGTAGAGATTAAAGTGAATATAAACTGAAACAAAAATAATCATACATATCATATCATCAACTTACGTTTCAACAATATGTCAAAACTAATTTTTTTGGCAACCCCCAAATTTTATTTCAGTTCATGATTCTTTATTAAAAAATAATGCAAAACTGTGTAAGCTTTTATATATCAAAAGTGTGCCGTTTTTGAGATATTTGCTGTTATCACAAAAGTTACATGTGAAATCTTTTAAAAAGTCAATTTTATGTAAATCAATATTTCAAATGTTTTGAAAAATGTTTCTATGTTAATTTTTGTCATACTCCCTTATATTCAAAATATCATAATTAAAGAATGTGTTTAAAATAAGACAAAAATTGAAAGTAAGTAGAAAATATTTGTACCTACGTATATTTAACTTAATCAACAATAGTCAAGTAGGCCAGGAATATTATGACATAAGGCAAACAAATAATTGTCGAACTTGAGTAGAAAATGCTTGTACGTATGATTTAAAATACTCAACAATAATCTAGTAGGCAAAGAATAATATCTGAAATAAAGGAAATAATTGATATTTATATGTATAGTTGTCAAGTTCAGTTAAATTTGGCTTATTATAAAAAGTGATGGATAAAATGGGCCACGTTTAGGATATACGAATGAAGATTTTTTAAATATTATTCTTATTTACGGTGAATATAATAAAGTAGTCACCAGAACCTGTGATACTTTCGCAGACATATCCCGAAAAGCCGAAATCGATCTATGATACTATTTCAAGATTGCTGAACAATTGTAAAAAATTTGGATCTTTTACTAATAAAAATAAGAAAATTAAACCAATTGTCGATAATGAAGAAAACGAAATTTCGGTTTTAGGATACTTTAGAGCTTCTCTGAGATATGCAGAATTAGAATTGGGCTTATTATTTAAGTCAGTACACAGGATTTTGCAAAAACGTAAATTTCACCAGTATTCTTATCAAATGGTACAAAGATTACTTGCCGGAGATGATACAAGAAGGGTGCATTATGCCGAATTTATGCTCGTAAAGAACCAAGAAGATCACATTCTTTAAAAATATCATTTGGACGGACTAAGCAAAGTTCACAAAAAAAGGTCTCTTGAATTTCCATAATTCCCATAACTGGGATGTTCATAATCCACATGTTGTTCTTGAGAAAAATATTCAAGATTCGTGGCAATTTAATGTTTACTGTGTTATTAATGCAATTGTCATCGTTCATTTCTACGATGAAAACTTAAATGAATTCTATGAATAAATTAAGAATTGGTTGATTTTAGAAAATATGATTACTCCATACATGGATTATCTGCCTCTAGCAGAACATCAGAACACGATGGTGCTCCTCCACACAGTAGAAGGATTATTGACACTTTTTTAACCAATAATTTTAGTGATCAGAGGCTTGTAAATAGAAGTCCTTAATTGTGGCCCCCATGTTCTCCGGATATGATTTCATTGAACTTTTTTGTATGGGGTCATATAAAAAATATTGTTAAGGCTAGTCCTTTAACGACAAAAGAAAATTGCCAAAAAGGAGTTCGAAATGCGGTCGAATCACTCACTCCCCAGCAAATTAGCGCCGTTACAAAGTGTGAAGTAAACAAACGAGTTCTTAAATGTTTAAAAGTGAATGGCAACTGTTTTGAACATGTTCTTTAATTTGAACATTGTTGATAAATATTATTAGACAATACATTTTTTGAAAAGTTTCAATGTAACTTTTGTTATAACAGTAAATGTCTTGAAATGTCTGATTCTGTCAAAACAAATAATTAAAAAAATTAATACTACCTAAACTGTAAGATTTTGATATGAAGTATGGTCCATAAAATAATATTAGAATTTACCGTAGAATTTGAAAAAGCAAAAAAATACAGGGTGTTCCATTTAAAATAACGAAGTTGCTTGTCATTTCCGGTATAAGCGAAAATGGCAGAAAAATATAAATATTTTAGTTAGAAAGCACACCATTGAAAACCTACACAAAGGAAACATCGTAGCTGTACTCTTAGTAGTTTCTGAAATAAAGATAGTTAAAGGTCGTGGTGACACACCTTGTATATATCTCCGAAAATCCGTTCTTGATCACCCCTAGGAAAAATAGAGGAGTATATTTTCCCGTTTTGACTTGTCCATTTTCAAGAGGAATACAAGAATTCAAATTGAAAAATACAGTCCCCTAATTCTTCTTCATTTGCATGTATAATTTTTTACTAAATAACAGTCACACTGTATATAGATGGAATTTCTTAAATTATTGTTGGGCATGGTAGCCGAGTTGGTAAAGCAGTTCTCGGTTTTGATGGTCGATGGTTCGATTTCATTCTGGAGAAAGTTAGAAATTTAATTATAATTTGTTTTGGACTAAAATAGGAGAGGGAATGATCCATACGCTAGATGTGATTCTGACTCCACAATAAACTGTGAGGCATCATCCCTCTTTACCTAACAGAAAATCATAGTATTTTCAGGGAATTACTTCGCTGACTTAAGAGGCGATTAAGACAAAACATTTTTAATAGATGCATTCCGTTTGACTCTCCTCTGCTTGACAAAAAACATGCTTCCATGAATTCTATTACAAAATACATAGCGTATGACCTTCATCTAATGATGGATTTATCCTGCCATTGATCATTTTTTGATTGGCATAAATGAATACAACTAATGACTACGATATTCTTTATTGTCTGATATTCATATTGGTAATTGACAACTTATAACATTATGTAGTTGTATAATGTTTGAGTTTAAGTCCCTGACCTCTAGGTGATGATGACAGGTTACTAACAGATGTAAATTATAACAAAATTTTAGTGCAACACGCAAGACTGTCAGGTCCTATATCTCACCTGCTATAAGAGATAAATAGGACTGTCTCATGGTTATATTAAAACAAACCATATTTTTTGCAAAAAAAATTAGTTGGTCATTTTATTTATAAATAATAAAATTGAGTGCAATATAGATACAATTGTTGGAGACTGAAAATTATATAACAGTTATAAAATTTTTGAAAACAAAAATGTACATTGACTATACAAGTTCAGCATCTTCAAATCTAATTGTCATGGATACGTTCTCGAACTGTAAAAGTTATCGTTTTACAAATTAGACAAATCACAAAATTACCATAATAGAAAATAGGTAGTTACACACCAAGAATCGATTACGCGATTTACAGTACTCAATAGTCATATCTTAGATGAAGATTGAACATGCATTTCTTATGCAGACCCTTGTTATATAACTTTATGTTGCGACGTTGCCATATGCCCTCATCTGCAGCTTTTTAATAATTACTCAAATACAAAAATTTTTTCTCTTAAACTCTTTAGCGGAGAAATATTAGATTTTTTATTCGCCTTTCTAACTATATCTTTCCCTAATATTTTGGAACACAATGTGTGTTCGAGTAATCAACTTTCAAAAATCAACATTAAATAATTTTTTTTCTAGCAAAACCGTTTAATTTTCGACACCTACTATATAAGCCTTTTTTGTTTTAGTCCAATACATTGCCTATTAAAATAATTGCACTCATACTTCTAACAGCCTATATAGAACTCGACTCAACTCATAAGGTCAGGACAGTACTCAAAATCAAATTAAAAAACAATTTTATTAAAATTAAAAACAAAAGACAATATTACCAACATCGGACACCCCACTTAGCATTCTTGATGTATGGTGGCAAAGGGGCAACTGTAATTACTCAGTGAGCACCCAATTTCAATTCATGTATATATGTCATGCTATTTTTCGATATTTTAAATATTTTTTCACAGGATATAACCGATAGAAACGAGTTCATAACTGACGTGACCATTTTACTGAAATCATCTAGTTCTCCATAAAAAATACGGTACTACCAAGTTGTCTTTATATTTTATAGATTTTCAATATACTTCCCCGAAGGATGTACGGTAGGGTAGTACAAGTTGTGGATAAATTTTATTTTCATCAGAAGTGTGCAGACATTATGTTCTTGTGTCAATTCCTACTTAATATACATATTTTGACGAAATTTGGATCAAACTGCATAATTTTTAGGGATGTCGCAAAATCGTTAGTAGTTTTAGTCACAAGTGACTTTCGCTTACACACAATGTTATCTGTTTCTTTGCACGTGAAATTGCATTTCTGGAGATAGAAAAGATTACGTTCCTCCTCATCCATGGGCTTGGATATGGATGGGTATAGAGAAGAGAGTGACAATGAGTTTGTTGCTAAAACTGGAATTTTACAGTCCCTGTTATGCACGTCAAGATCTTCTTAAAGCCGAAGCCAACATTGGATAGATATAGGATCTCTGACGGGACTAATATGGAACTTTGGATGTCTTGGCAAAGGGTTTTACTTAAAGCCTGAAAACGTTAACCCTATCTCGAAGCTCAATACAACGGCACAGGATGCCAATGGAGAAGCGCTCGCAAACGCAAACGTGAATCCGGATTTCCTTTCAGAAACTCCATTATTTCTGTACTGGGCTTCAAAGCTTCATTCTGTATCAAATTCTGAGAAAGTTGACAGATTTTCTATCCTAATCACAGGAGATAGTAAGGAATTTATTTTCGGTGTCACCAAAATCAGCAGCAATATTAGCCTAAATCCTCGTCTAAATTAAGCGGAAGCTTGTATTTTTGGATATAGGATATAGGAAGTCGTGAAACGTTATCTGGATAACCTGTCATCACCATGTTTTAAAAGTGCATCTATCACTAAAAGTTTCTAAAATGGAATATGGCCTAAAGTTTGGTATCTATATCCCCTTGTTCATGCGCTATCAAAAGAACTGGCAAAATGTATACCAGCAACTGATTTCACAGATCTCATGGAAGAATTATTTGGTCCCTTGGCTAGATTCAAAAAGCGCTGAATTATTTAAAGATGACAATGTAATTTTTCAAATCATCCCAGTGATGATTACATGGAAATCCTGATGCTTTCTGATCTTTTATTATGCGGAATTCCAGAATCAGATGTAAACATTAGAAGTCCTGGGGCTTTCCTTCTAGCATGATGGATATCCAGGGCCATTTATGCTCTAAAGATTTGCCTTTTTAGAGATCAGTTTTGTCCAACTTCACATGAACAAAAAGCCATGAACAATATTGGTCTCTTCGTTTCACGCTTTAATGTTAGATACTGGATTGGATACTCCAAATTGTAACTAAACATAAGCGAAACATGCCGTCCACGTTAAAAACTGCCTTCATGAATTAACCGTTACATAGTTTTAAGTTTCTTGTTATTTTTGTTGTACTGATGATAATAAGGTTTATTTTTTGCGGGACCAATATTTATTGACTTACGAACGTGACATTTTGGCAATATCTATTTTTTCCATTGGAACAAGGGCAACATTTGTCTATCAAAACTACAACCTTGGTTTTTCTGAATCACCCTAATATACGATATATAAAATAAATTAATCGGTATCGGTATTGTATAAAGTATTTACTTACTGCTTTAAAACTTAAATGAATAGATCTCGTACTTGATTGTTTAACGTTGTCGAACTAAAAACCTGAAATCTGCGCAATATTTTCAGAGTATGAAAACAAATGAATGAAAGATAGTCGACTGTTTTAAAACCTCGTCGCAAATAATTCGTACCTTAATGACTTCAAAGCAGGCATTACAAGAAAAACTCGACCTGAATTATCTTTTTCACTTCCACACCATTACTCCGTAATAGTTACGTTGGCATTGTAAGTAAGCATCGCTTCTTGCAACATAAAAATACCAACTCAGATCAGCTTTGTTCTTCGTACTATTGTCGTTAATTCGACATTGCGATCGCAGTAGCTTGTGCTTGTTGATGGACGGGTGTAATTACAGCGCGTCCACGTTAATAGGCCGTACATTGATACGCCATTATGGCGACTTGGGCGTTTGTAACCCGACGGCATAATGAACTACATTTGTTACACAGTGTTTGTTGTTCGAGATTATTAACTACCTGGGCCTACGCCAACACCTAGTTTATACTAAGAAATCACATCTGAGGCTCGGCTGCCAATAGATCGGATGTTGAATGGTAGAATAACCTAGACTTGTTCAAAATATCACTATAAATTCATAGGTTGATCGACCACCTCTTGTTAATGAAAAATACGCAGATGTTCTTAATAAAATGAAGAATTGTAAAAAAAATATCACGAAAAATTTATAAAAAATAGGTCTTTTTATATCCTTTGGAAGGTATTGAGTCAAATTCTAGACTTTCTTTTAATCAGAGGCAGTAATTACTTAAAATACTTCACAAAACATCCGTCATGAAAATCATTCATTACTGGAAAATGTTTAGAACGGCAAGTACTACCAAAAAGTACTACCTCCGCATAAAAAAGATGATTTAAAGAATATAGCAAATTACAGACAAATATCAAGTCTAAGTATATTATCAAAAGTTTTGGAAAGAGTGGTCTACAACAAAATGGAAAGCTTCTTAGACAGGTATACAATCTTAATAGACTCACAACATAGTTTTAGAAAGCATAAATCTACTGAAACAGCATGTTGTCCCATTTAATGGAATATGTATACTCCAATCTCGGATAAAGGTAAGTATGTTCTATCTCTATTCTATATGCAGCATTTGATACTGTGAATCATCAGTTTCTTATAGAAAAATCATGCAATATAGGTATGAGAAATTCACCATTAAATTTGATCAGCTATTATCTGAATGGTAGAAAAATGATCTTGACTATCATTTTTGGGTAACTTTATATTAGAAACTCATGTTAAATTTGGTGTTCCCCAAGGTTCGATTCTTGGACCTCTGTTGTTTGGTATATGTTCCCACAGCATATTTATATTTATATTAAAATGTATCACATTTGTAACCATACATTAAGGTAAATTTACAACACGGTTTTCAAGTCATAACCACAACACTAGATATGGTGATTTCATTTCTATTCCTAATCACAGAACTAGTAGGTAATTTCAAACATTGCTTTTATTATAATTGCATAGTTTGTTACAATGCACTACAGATTAAGATTCGTAATATAAAAATTGGTGGTAATTTGGTAAATAAAACCAAAACATTGCCTCGCAGAAAGTGGGTACTATAATGTGCAAGAATTTCTGCATACAAATTAATACAGTCTATACTTTGTTTTGATATACAAATTTTGATTAATTATCTATGTGTTCCATATTGATATATTAGTGACGCCTACTTTAGTATTTTATTTGTATTTTATTGCACGTTTATTGTTTCTTATATTTTTAAATTCTTTTGACTTGACTTGCTATATATAGATACATTTGTATCATTTTTGTGGTAAATTAGATAAATAGGTTAGACAAAATAATCATTAGGGCATAAATTAAAATTATTGATTTTATTCATATAATTTTATTTATTTATTTATATGTATATGTATGCATCAATATGTATTTACATTTACACTCTGATATTGTTTTATATTGACGTCATATTTCTTTTGCTCTTTATTTTATACTGACTTGCCAAATATACATTATGTATATTTTTATTGGTGAATAAATATTCTATTCTATTCTAACCCAGAGAATTTTTCTTTTCAAGACTAGTCCGGAAAAAAATAGGAATTATTTATAAATATTTATTTGTAATTATTAATTACAATTGAACAATTATGTGATGTTAAAAACGAAGATGTAGTAACGGTAGAAGCAATATTAAGAACATTAGATTTTTCCTTTAAAATGATGAACGGATATTTCTATATCTATGCTATATGCAAACAATCCTCATCCGAGGCTTCTAATAAAAAACGCATTCACTTTTGAAAATTTTGAAATATCTATATCATCTTTCATTTTAAGAGTCACTTTAAGCATTGAGTGATTTGATGACTCTCTTTAGAGAAGGTTTTAAATTGTGAATACGCGTTATAGTATGTTATTAATGAATGGAAAGAAACGAAATACAATGGGAGAATAACGGGAGTAATATTTTTAGATTTGAAAAGAGCATTTGAGACGATAGATAGAAGCATGTTATTAGATAAACTCAGTAAATACGGCATCAGTGGAGTGGTATGGAAATGGTTTGAGTGTTACTTAAATAACAAGAGGTAAAAAGTAAAGTGTGAAAATGTAATGTCGAAAGAACGAAATATAGGTGTAGGAGTTCCTCAAGGAAGTATACTAGGGCCTCTGCTATTTATAATATATATTATAAATATGGCAAATATTTAGTACTTTAAAACCATTTTTCGCTGACGACACCATAATTTATATTGACGACGACAATCCAATAAACTAGTAATAAAATTAAATCATGATTTAGAACAGGTGTCTAAATGGCTTGGAAAAAATAAATCGAAGCTGAACATTACAAAAACTAAAAATATGATCGTAGGCAATCAACAGAAAGTCAACTATTTTAAAAAATAATAATCTGTCGTTCAAGCTTCAATCAGTAAATTTAATATTGGTATCGGAAATCAAATTTCTAGGAATTGTCGTTGATTGTAATTTAGATTTTAAATGCCACGTAGACTATATATGTAAAAAAATATCAAAAAAGATCGGGGTACTTAAGCGAGTTAGTTGGTATCTATCCATAAATACAAGAAAAACAGGTTATAACCCTATCATTTTACACTTTATATTAGCACAATATTATATATGGCTAACCCGACGGATCTGGAACAGTTACAGAAATTATAAAACAGAGCTATGAGAGTTATCTGAAAGTGCAGTATATACACTAGAAACGAGGATATGTTAAACGTTAAATTGGATGAACATAAGGGAGTATATCAGATATAATGTCCTAATATTTATACATAAAATCAACAAAGAAACTGTCCCTGATTACTTAAAAAAGTCCTGACAAAACTACGTACAGTACACGATTATAACACCCGCGGGAAAGAAAATTATGTAGTTAAACGAGCTAATAAGGTAACCATGCAATCTTCTGTATTCTATAAAGGAGTGGTTGAATATAACCATTTGAATGTTGAGTTACGCAGTACAAATCTAATTACTTTTAGGAGGATACTACTAAAAGAGAATATGATGAGGGATAACCATTGAAAAAAAATAGAAATTGGTTCATTAAAGTTGAAACTAAGTGACTTTAATTTTAATTTTAATAAAAAAATTTTATAATAATTATTGCATTGTATTATAAAATTGTATTGTGTTATTGTAAATTGTAATGTATTATTCTATTCTATTTAATGTATTGTTATATGTATAGCCTAGGGTAAAAAGTTACTACTACTATAGGCTCGACTGATTTACAGTCTTACTTTTTCCTTCAATGTATACTAAAACTACAATCTCCAATTTCTTTTTCTTTCTTGCTTAGACACAAGATTTCAAATTCTCAATAAACTTTTTCATATCTCTCCCGCAATATAGCGGGTAGCAAATTGACACTGTAAGCCTGCGCGGCTTCATTAATTTATCACTTGGAACTTCTGAATCGCAGTTTTCGCTCATTTTCGTCGATTACAATCTGCACACAACACACAAAAGTTTTGACGTTTTGAAATATCTGTTGATTAGTTTCTAAGAAAATCAATTACAGATACCTTTAGATTTCTACGAATACCGGTAATGCATGATTATATTATAGTGTTTCAATAATTTGAAAAAATTAAGCAGAAATATGCTAAAGAAACGCGACTGCTTAAAAACGTTGTACGTAACTTATCCGGAAAAGCTCTTTACGCACATGAATTACTCCCCTTCTTGTTCCTTTTCGTAACAATATTTGCGTCATATTTGACACTTTGACAATCTAAACAATACTAACATGTGGTAACTGTGAATGCTAGTAAAAATGGACCGCAAACCGTCAATTTACAAAATAACATGGTCGACGGTCTGTGTTTTTCTGGTCATATTGTATTATATTCCGATTTGCAATGCATTTTTAATAACTGATAATGTGCATCGAAAATTTCCTTGCATTTCATTCCATATTTCCTTATTTTATTTTATAAAAGAAATACTCACATTAATGATCAAGTTTCAAACTGGTTCTATCTGCTGTTCAATCAAACAAACCTTATGAATCTTATGAATATTAAATACTGACCAGTGTTCTGACTCAGCACCTGAACTAAAACTAAAGATACAACTCGGACAGGGGCTTATCCCTTGCAGAAATCGGCTCACCAAGCACATAACAAGTTGTCGGATAATTTTGTTGGGATTATTATTAGATATTTTCCATGAAAAACATGTTTGTTATCTATGTTAGTACATTTAGTGCCGTTTTCTGTAGAACCTGTCAAGAACAGGAATAATTTAATAATAATATTAAACAAATTTGTAACATTATAAAGAAGGTTACGTTAAAGGAATGATATGTCTAGGCTGTTGGCTACAAATATGTATACAAGCATTCATTTTAAAATTATTAGAATTACAAGGTTGTATTTTCTCATTTGATGAAAGTAAGGAATGTTAAGGAAACACAAATAATGGTAAAAACAGTACATTTCAAATTAAATTGAATACTTGTTGTGATTCAGTACGGGTAAAAAAATTGCCTCAAAGATAATAATTAATTATTCCACAAATTATTTGTTTTTAGGTACGAGGTTATAAAATATTGTACGTTTTTTTATCATAAGTTTAATTAACTTGGATTCTATATTTAGGTGTTCTTCTTGCATTTACCTTCTTATTTAACAAGACCAATTCAAAACAACGATGAATTCTCACATTTCAGTTATTCCCTAAAATATATTAAATATGTGGAAAAATTACACAGTCACACAAAAATAAAAATTCTGATCTGGGGGTCTGACCATGTTTACTATATGTTTTTGGGGTCGCTGAATCAGAATCGGAAGTCTGTTTAACCCCATCACATCAGGATTTTACCATAACCTCAAAAAAACCCTTAATTTCAGCTATTAAATGCATATAACCCTAAGAATGAAGTTGTAATCTGAAAACTCAAGCTCTTAAACCCCATAACCCCATAACCTACTAACCAAATATCTATCAACTCCAATAACTACGTACGTCAGACATTTAACTTGATATGTACGTTATTTTAATAACCACATAACTCTGGTCATTGCACCTTTTCTTGCACAATTTTTGTTTGTCTTAAGTACCCGAAACATATTGTTGTGTCCTAAAAACCCCTTCTCCCTAAAAGTCTATATCTTTACGTTTATTCAACTAATGTTAGTTTTTCAAATCATTTTACCGTCGGCATTGGCGTTAACTGATGTACACCACGGGTACGTTGCCCACTGCCACCACGTGGAGGTGCTCTGGATACAGACTCACGCAAGATAATAATCGCACTGAATAGAACCTGAGCTTTGAATTCTTTGAAAGAAAATATTTTCTAGAACTACGTACCAGAATACGTAGATTTATCTCTGATATTTCTCATTGATATTCAAAGACTCATGAATAAATGTACATAGTTGATAAATTTTTGGTTAAGTGGGTTTAAGCGCTTGGATTTTCAGATTACAACTTCATTGTTAGGGTTATATGCATTTAATAGCTGAAATTATGTTTTTTTTTGAGGTTGTGGCAAAATCCTGATGTGATGGGGTTAAATAGACCTCGGATTAGAATTCAGTGACCCCAAAAAAGATATAGTAGACATGGTCAGACCCCAGATCAAAATTATTTTTTTTGTGTGGCTTTGTTATGTATTATAACTTTATCTTCTATGTTCTACTTCATGTTATTAGAAATTTAAAACAGTTGAAACTGCTGTTATTTTGTAAATTTTTAATAGCTGAAATATACAAAGTCTCTACTGGTTTTGTTTTTAACACTCAAAAATAAGTCACCTTATTTCAGCCTGTAAAGGTTCGTATGTATAAACGTATAAACCTTGTAACGTAACCACGTCGCAAACTTGATCAAGAACGACGTGCTACTCGTATGTGTAATAAAGTACGGAAAATCTTTGGTTGAAGTGAACCTCGTCGCTTCGTAAACCTTCAGCTGTTCCATATAATCAGTCCAAAATAATGTCTGTTAAATGCAGATGTCTAACGTTGGATATAAATAAAACAATTGCAAATAGTTGCTACAGTTAATATTTACAAAGAAAAGAGAAAGGGTGAATGATTCCATATACAAAAAAGTATATAGTGAGACAAATTTGCTTGCTCTTTTAAATGAAATTATTGGACGTTATAAAAGTTTATGAAGACGTTCTCAACATATTTTGAGTTGCTTATAAATAAAGCTGCAAATCGTTTCTGTGTATCATGGTAGTAGAGTACAGATGTACTTACTGTCGCCGGCATTCACCTTGACCGTGAAACTTTCTAGTCCAGTTTATTATTAGCTTTCGAGTTGTGTACATGTTAAGTCACTTGGGGTATTGCATATTGTTTTTGTGTTTTTATTTTATTTGTTGTACTGTATTGTTGATATTAATTTAATAATAAAGCATGGCAGACGTACGCAGGGGTAGAAAACGGCCATTTACTGACAAAGTGAATAAATTCGATTTATTCTATGATGGTTTTTTTGGCATTAGGCCATTATTCATACAGCCAGACACAACATGGTGATATAGACTACCTACGTCTAACCTATACAAAAAAAGAAAAAAAATTATATTTGAAGACAGGCGAGGGAAAAAACAAGGACACACGCTTCGTCCTGGGGTCTATCAGAACATTGTTTTTATTATAACAAACAGTTTTAGAGGACCACTTTAGTACCTATGATGGTGCTAAAAATAATTGTAAAGTGTGCGAGAAAGATTTAATGTGCTGGAATAAGCGTGATTGTGGACTTCAGGTAAATAGTGTACACCATAAAAATAAAAAAGAATTGGCGTGCCTTCGACAACACAGTTTATGTTTGATTTACTATTAATGCTGATTGCCTGTGATGTTCCGCTACACATACTCGATAAACAACCATTTCGAGAGTTCTGGAATAAATACAATATTCAGGTGAAGTTACAAAGTTGCACAAAGTTATGTAACTATCTACCAACTGTACACGTAAACATGGTAAATAAGATGAAATATGAATTAAAAATACACAGCTGTGGTTATCTGTTGATGAGACAACAAATTGTAAAAAAATTCTATTTTAAATATTATAGTACGAGTACTGGACCCTCTTAAATCAACAGTTCCACTGTTACTAGCTAGCAAAAGACTAAGTCAGTGTACTAGAAACAATTACCAGGGTGGTGCTGGAGACGTTAAAAAATTTGAACTGTCAAAAAGTCAAGTGTTGATGTTTGTGACTGATGGCGCTGTGACTAATGCGTTCGGTAGGCCGTTCTTTGCAAGAACAAGGTTGTACGTTTATATATGTTACGTGTAAAGTGCATGCTTTACATCTTGTGGCAGAAACTATTCGAAAAGCTTTTCCAGAGGTGGATGCATTAATAGCAATTACAAAAAAGTGTTTCTTAAATCTCCTAAACGTCTCCGCGGATTTCATAGCAAGTGTCCTGGTATTCCTGAACCACCACAGCCGATTCTTACTCGTTGGGGAAAATGGTTGCAGCTTTCTATTATACTGAATATTTCCAACAAATAAAAGCTGTGATACTATAATTCAATCCAGATGAGGCTGCAGCTATTAAGGAAAGCCAGACAAAATTCGAAGATATTTCCGTTGAAACAGCTTTAAAGAATATTGCGAAGAACTATAAACTATTACATGAAAGCATAAAAAAATTAGAAAACAGTGCGTTGTCGTTAGCGGAGTCACTGCAAATAGTGGACGAAATAATCTACTGCTACACGCTATAGGTGATGCAATAAATGAGCGCGTTAAAGAAAAGTTCGCAAGTGTGTTAAATAATGACACCAGTTTTACCACATTAAGACAAATATGTAATGGTGCAGCCTCAGATCCATTAAGTGCGTTCAAAAACTATTTTACGTATGCGTGTATTACATCAGTAGATGTCGAACGGTCGTTTTTAAAATAAAGGAGTATATTTTCACCAAAGCGAACATCACTCATGGAGACAACCATAGAAACATACCTGATGCTGCAAAATGGCGACACATCTTCTCCAGTTTGTGAAAAGCAAGCTAGTTCATCAAGCTAGTTAAGAGGATAAGTTTTACATACATTGTTATAAATTGTAACAGTTTATTGTTTCTCGTATTAGTTAATTTCTCGTTCACCACTGTCCCACGGAACATTTTTGACAGCTCTACTTATAAATTTGAGAACACTTAAGTGAGAGTGCAGAGAGGCACACGTGTTTAGGCTCACTCTAGTTAAAAGTTTTAAAAAACGTTAGATATTTGTGTTAAAAATTAGTGCAAACTAAACTAAAATTAAAGCTGAAGATAAACTAATATTCAGTGAAAAAAAAGGTACAATCAAAGGCATAAGGGAAGGTGTAATTAATACATATATTAAAGATTCATAAATTACCATATAGTTAATACGCTTAAACGATATCAGTCTTGTTTTTTTTTCTTGGTGTACCCGAAAAAAATTTGCTAGCGGTACCAAACATGTCAACTTGTACAGCCGGTTGTGGCAGTCGTCTGGTTGCCAAATCGAAGGTAAAGTGTAAAATTTGTACAAAAGAATATCATTATCAGTGCGCTAAAATTACTGAAAATGACGCAACTGCTGTAAATAATGGAGATAAATTTTGGACTTGTCAGGATTGTCAAGGAAGATTTCTTAGTAGGGCTGAAAACTCTTCTGAGAAATTTACTGGGAGTTCCACATGTTCAATATCAGATATATATAATTTAATAAAGGAAGTTAATGCAAACCAAAAATTAATGCGTGATGACCAAAAAACAATGCGTGATGATCAAAAAGAATTTATTAAATGTATTGAAGCCCTACAGGAAGAAACCAAGGATATAAAAGAAAGTATAAATAAAATAAACATAGATTTGGAAATAAATAAAGAAAAACTGACTCTGTTAATTGTGATGTTTACAAATTAAAAAAAAGAAAACGAAGAATTAAAAGAAAAACTAAATGCAGTTGATCAATATACGAAAGTCAACAGTTTAGAGATCACTGGAGTACCCGAAGTCGGAAAAGATGAGAATGTATTTGTTACTGCGCAAATAGTTGGCGCAGCTCTTGGATTCAAATTAGAGGCGGCGATATTAGACAGCTATTACAGACGACGAGGAACTACTAGCAAGCCAGGACGATCTAACACAATTGTGCTAACTTTTCTACGCAATGAGGACAAGCAGAACTTCCTGCGTTGCCGTAAAATCAAAAGAAACTTTTCAACTAGGGACCTAGATCATGATTTTATTTTAAAATATGTTAGAGATGCTAGTAAACATGAGACAATTTATGTAAATGACTGTTTAACAGCTCAAAAACAAAGCATTACTATTTAAAGCAAAAGAGTATAAAAGGGCGAACAATTTTAAATACGTATGGACAAAAACCGGGTCTATATTTCTGAGAAAAAAACGAAGATAGTCAAATAATACATGAAATTCTACAAAAAAATATTACAGATGCAAATTAATCAAAATAACCTTAAAATTAAGTTTAAAAAATATACCCGGACAGCTGTAAGTAGTGCTTGTTCTTTTTCATTTCTCTCATTTCTTTTCTAGGTTACGATTATTTATTCCTAGTTATTAACCTTATTATTATTTACAATCTAACATGAAAACTGATAAATCAAAACAATTTAAAATAGCACTGCTAAACGTCAGATCATTAGTTATTAAATTTACAGCTTTTAGTGAAACAATTGGTAATTTGCCTTGGGATATAATTATTTTAACTGAAACTTGGTGTAATGTTAATATTGTTGATGAAATTATATCTCTGGATGGTTACCAATTGTTTCGAAAGGATAGAAGTAATAATATTAGAGGAGGAGGTATAGCTGTATACATAAAAAATAAATATAAGTGTAATGTGATGGATCTAGAGGAGGTTGCTAATACTGAACAACTTTGGATATCCTGTAATATAAGGGGTTTATCCACAATTATAGGAGCAGCGTACCGGCCACCGAAATTACCTTACTTAGAATTTCTCAGTGCGTTTGAACAATGTTTAAGTAATGTTGTACCTAAATATGATCAAGTACTAGTCGGTGGTGATTTTAATATAGATTTTTTAGATGCTAATAGTAATGCTTATAAAAAAACTTAATACTATTTTAATTAGTTATAGCCTCAATCAAATTGTAAACTCCCCTACGAGAATTGGTGCTACGAGCTCTACGTTAATAGATTTATTTCTCTGTTCAGAGAACATAATTATAGAGGCGTGTGATGTTGAAGATGTTCCCCACATTTCAGATCATAGTTTAGTCTCAGTATTTTTTAACGACAAAACCAATAAAAAAACTGAACCCATGATGTATACGTATCGGGACTTCAGAAATTTCGATTATGAAAAGTTTGTTTCTGACTTGGAAATGTGCGACTTTAATCAAATTATTTATTTTAATGATATTGACGCTAAATTAAATCTATTAAATACATTAATCCTAAATTTATTCGACACAAACGCACCTATTGTTACCGCTAAAATAACAAAAAAAGAAAGCTCCGTGGCTTACAGATAACATCAAACTTTTAATAAATATGAGGGAGAAAGCTTTAAACAAATATAAAAAATACAAAGTTACCTCAACACTGGGATTATTACAAAAAATCTACGAAATTATACAAACCAGGCAATAGAACATGAAAAAAAGCCTTCCTTCAATTTAAGATAAATAACAATAGCTACAAAACTGTTTGGAAAGATTTAAAAGACCTTAATATTTATAGTAAACCAAAACATGGTAATATTCCCGAGAATTTATCAGATCCTAACATTTTAAACAATTATTTTATGTCAGCTTCACAGTTGGGTAATATTCCGAATGCCAACACTCTTGATTATTATATGAATAACGTAAAAAATATTGAAGAGTTTCAGTTTACTTTAACAAATAATACGGAAGTATACAATTTTCTAAATAAAATTAAATCGAAAGCAATTGGTATTGATAAAATAAATATCAAAATGTTACTGTACTGTTGTCCTAAAATTATTCCATACTTAACGCATATCATAAATGAATGCATAATTCATAAGTTCTACCCGACGTGTTGGAAATTTGCTCTAGTTGTACCTTTACCTAAAGTAGCGCAGCCGAGTGACCTGAAGGATTTACGTAATATTTGTGTCTTACCTACATTATCCAAAATTTTTGAAAATGTTATAAATGCGCAAATTCGAACTCATCTTACAAAATTTAACATTATATCGGAAACTCAGTCAGGGTTTCGACCTGGCCACAGCTGCACCACAGCATTGCTGGAAGTAGTCGATGATATACTGTCAGCTTCAGATGATAGTAAACTAACAGTGTTAGTTCTTTTAGATTATTCGAAAGCTTTTGACAGAATAAATCATCGTCTGCTTTTTAGCAATGTTGCACTATTATGGTTTTGGTGCAGATGCTGAGGCTTTAATGAGGAGTTATCTGTGCGGTCGACAGCAACAAGTTGTTATAAATAATAAAGAATCTCAGCCTCTAAATATCACCAGTGGCGTGCCACAGGGTTCGATATTAGGCCCATTATTATTTATTATATATACCTCAAATTTAAAAAACTGTGTGCGCCACTGTAAAGTTCACTTCTATGCTGACGATACGCAAATTTATTATTCATTTTCATTTAATGATATAGACAACGCTTCCCTAATGATTAATAATGATCTCGACTTTCTTATTAGAGCCTCAGAAAATATTTGTTTAACAGTAAACCCTTCAAAAAGCTCGGCCATGCTATTTGGGCCTAAGAAATTACGGTTAAAATATGTGGATATTTTAAAAATTAACATTGGCAACGAAACAATAACATTTAGTGATAACGCACGTAATTTGGGACTTCATATTGACTGTTTTCTAAGATTTACCGGCCATGTAAATTTAATGATTAAGAGAGCATATAGTAATTTAAAATTAATTTATGGATGTAGCAATCTTCTTAATGACAAAACTAAAATAATAATGTTAAGTAATTCTCTAGTTCTATCACATTTCAACTATGGTGATGTAATTTATCATGCATGTCTTACTAATTATGATGCTTCACGAATTCAAAGGCTTCAGAATGCATGTGTGCGCCTTATTTACCACTTAAAAAAATATGACCATATTTCACATAAAATTAAAGAGTTAGGTTGGCTAAATATGAAGGATAGGCGACTGCTTCATTGCAGCGTAATTTATCATAAAATTATCACAGAGAAAAAATCCTTCTTATTTATACAAAAAAATAAAATTCAGACACAACGTACATAATCTTAATACACGCAACAAATATATATTGACGCCACCTCTGCACCGTACGTCATTATTTCAAAGATCATTTCAATACAATATTTGTAAAATATATAATGATGTACCTCCTGAAATTAAAGATTGTAACATTAATTTATTCAAAAAAAAGATGACTCAATTAATATTTGATAATGGTTTTATACGCTGAAAACAGGTAGTAATGATAAAGAAATAACAACTGTAAATGTAAAATGATAATAATCATATTGATTTGGAAATGAGTGGGAATGGAAGAGAACGAGGCTACTGCTTTCAACTTCCAACAAAAAAATAGTATTCTTTGTTTAAATTAAATTCGTACAGTACTCTTAACGTTTTAAGTATTAAATTTAAACTTCTCTTTTGTCTCTTATATATGCTTTCAAATTTTGTACATTCAATAATGTTTTGTTTTTGCATTTCATATTACATGGGCTATCATTTTATTTCTTTTGCACAACTTACGTCCATGTGTGTATATGTAATATACGTATGTATGTATATATGTGTGTATATATACATTATTTAGCTTAACTTAAAATATCTATTTTTTTTTTAATGTAAATTTTTTTTTTTTTTTGGTTGAGTGGAAGAGCGGGCGAGACCCGAACTCCGCCATTTTGTATGGATAATTAATTATTTAAGTTATATTCTGTTATTCGTAAATCATGTGGTACCATACAAATAAAGGCATTATTATTATTATTATTATTATTAAGCCTGTTATAATCGATTTAGGTTTATACATCTTGAAATTTCCCAAAAAAATATATAATGTTATAACAATATTTCCAAAATGAGAATAAAAAATGCAAGCAAAATTTGTTTTATCCAGGTATAAAATTTGTTTCCTTTTCTTTTTTTACCAATAAAATAGAGAAACTAAATTGAAATCATTTCGCATATAAAATTGTTTTACTCTCAACATATTCCCTCGGTATTAATAGCAAAAATTGCAAATTAACAACAAACTAACGAAGACGCAAGAAAAATATTTAACTTTATTCATTAATATCACTTAAGCTTTCATTTATTTTGACTGTCAGTGCCAGCTTCAGGCATGTAAAGCAGTATATTATAGCAATTATTTATTTTAACCTTAATTTTCTTTTAGTTAGCTTACTTTCAGTTCAACATCAATTAAGTCATCGTGGGACTACGACTTGAAAGGTCTTTGATGATCTCTTGTGTTAATTATTATTCACATTTTCGCAGACGTTGGCAACGCATCAAGAAGACTCCAACTAATATACACAATATTATTTGTCTCTCTATCAACGGCTTCGTAAGTTGATAGAATGAAAAATGAGATAGTCATTTGTTAACTCCAGACGTTACCAACTAACTTCACAAAGACCCGGGAATATCAGTAAATTTTCATATCGCTTATGAGTTATGAAGTGTAAAGCAAGTGCAATAAAACAGTGTACATGTGTAATTGTGAAATATCCAAGGAAAGTTGGTATATTAATTTCGAATACAGGAATTTAAAGGGTTATTATGAAACTCTGATGTTAAATATTAAATTCACAGCCCCACAAAAAAAAATAAAAATTTGACCTAGCAATGAGATGAGTATATCCTTATGTATTTTTGATCGCTGATTCCGAATCCGGGGTCAAAAAAAGTCGTACACCCCCAAAAAAAATTTTAGAGCCAAAAAATACCCCTGAATCGTTTTGTTTAATATTTTCGGGAAAAATTGAATGTGTTACGATAAAAATAAAGGTGAATTGCAGCGTTCACCCTATCGATATGAAACGCACTCCCATAGAGGGTGAGAACCACCCTCATCTGCCATCAAACCAATTGATAACGACAATGACTGAAAAACATCTAAAAATGTTTAAGTTTCGTTAGGTTTGCAATAAACTGACGTAGAATTCACGTAATACCCTAAAACTACCCCTATATCGTTATGAAAAACAACTCTTAACTTCAATTACAGAAAACAGAAAGGAAAGAACATAAAATTTGATAACGATTTCATTATGTGGATGTTCTTATTTGCAGAGATCCTTATGGCTAGGATATTAGCAGTCATTTGTCACCAATCTTAACACCATTTGGGTATAAAATGCGTCCCCTGAAGGGGTGAGAAGTACTCTTACGTTAGTAGCTTTTAATTCTTCTTTTTTAATCTTTTTTTTATGGTATCTTTTTAACTATATTTTCAAACGATCTCCCTTACTGACTGTCGTTTGTGTTGTTCTTTCGTGTCTCTTTTCAGAGACCAATAGTAGTCTGCTATCATGTGTTCGTCCCATCTTCCTTGATATCGTTTTCCATTTCATAACGCTATAGGGGTAGTTTTGGGGTATTACGAGAATTCTACGTCAGTTTATTGCAAACCTAACGAAACTTAAACATTTGTAAATGTTTTTCAGTCATTGTCGTTATTAATTGGTTTGGTGGCAGATGAGGGTGGTTCTCACCCTCTATGGGGGTGCGTTTCATACCGATAGGGTGAACGCTGAAATTTACCTTTTATTTTAATCGTAATACATTAAATTTTTCCCGAAAATATTAAACAAAAACGATTCAGGGGTGTTTTTTGGCTCTAAAATTTTTTTTTGGGTGTACGACTTTTTTTGACCCCCGGATTCGGAGTCAGCGATCAAAAAATACATAAGGATATACTCGTCTCGTTGCTAGGTCAGAAATTTTTTTTTTGTGGGGCTGTGTTATCTATCGTTTTTCAGGTATTGACATTATTATATGAGTGTTTACTTTCGAGGCTGCCGCCTCTCTGATTTCGAGGTGTATTGTCTACACATCGAAAGCTCGCTCTTATTCAATTGCATCAGGAAAAATAAAAAAAAATCTCCAAAACATGATCAAATTCTCTTCAGACGCTAGATCTGTTTAGAGTTTGTAATTCGGTTTCATAAAGCTCTCAAGATGCACGTGTCAATCCTACGATAGTTAGTAGTGAATTTATTTCATAAAAGCAGTAAATTTTTTTTAAATTGTATTTCCACTGCTGTTGTAATATAAATATTGTGTGCTTATGCCCGATTTAAGTTTTCAGTTAGTTTTAAAATATGTTGTAGAAGAGAAACATTTACTCAATTTTAAATGGGCTTTTGAGGTGCATGTAAATAACACGTTTCGAGACTTTATTTTTATTAAGGCATATTCAATAGACTCTAGGAATGAGATATGTAGAAATTAGTAGCAGCGCAGTGATCAATGATCATCAAGGATGGCGGCACCTATGAAAGCAAATACCATAAAGTAGTAAGGCAATATTTGTTTATTAAATAACCGCTATGAAAATCGACAATAATGTTCACATTTCAATAATTTACATTTGAAAAGAATGATCAGACAATGAAATGATTTATGAAGATTTTAATTATAACATTATAATAAGTAATAAAAGATATAATTTCTACGGAATTTTTACCATTGGAAAGGAGTACTATGTAATATAATAATGTTGTTGCCTATCCATCATGTCCAACCCACGCTTACTCTTGAGTTAGATGCGAAACATCTTTTACTTGTAATTTGTATGTTGAATGTTATTAAATAATGATTAAAATCTACATTTCTTCTTACTATAAATATATAATACATTCTTATTATTATAAAATCTTATATTGTTGACTTTTAGTTTAGTTTATCTATTAACTGGTGCGAAATAGTAATTTTTGCTACGTGCATGCAGTTAGCACCCCAATTTGGTTTTCCATCATTTGTGAAGAAGAACTAGTGATTTTTTCGTTTGAGACCCAATAGCTTTTGAAAATCGCCTAATCGAAAATATGAACGAAAAAATTGAAGCTAGTACAGCAGAATTTGAATTTAGAAAAAAAATCTTTTTGCGATTACATTGTTTTCGTTAGTTATTTGTTTTCGTGTGTTTTCGTTTGCCTACATTTTCACAATCTTGTTACTTCATTGGTTATTACTAGAGCGTGGCAAATCTAACGCTGGTCATAGACGTATGTACGTAGGCAAACTATTATGTATGCGTGTCTGCAGCAAATATTATTGAAATCTCTGTGAGTCATGTTCCAGTCTGCAGTGAGCAAGTATTTCGTCACGAACGTATAAACTAGTGCTGACAACTGAAACCGGTTTTCTGAATAACCGGTTAATCGGTTTTGGATTATTCGCGGGTGAAACAATTGTAAAATTATAAATGAATAAATGTATTTTACATTTGAAAACTATTTTTAAAAATGCCACCATTTCTATTGAGGCAAGGATCTACCCTTTGTAAAGGGTGTTGAGTCGACCTAAAAAACATATCTTCTGGAATACTTTGTAATATCTCTTGCACCCGGTTTTTCATTATTTCCTCATTTTCTCATTCGTTGCTATAAATTTGATTTTTAATGTAACCCCATAGAAAAAATCTAGAGGATTTAAGTTGGAGACCGTGCTGGCCATTTGAATGGTCCATTATTTCCAATCCATCTGTCGTCGTAAGTATTCGTTAAATACTGGCAAACTGCAGTGGAGTTTCAAAGCCATCTGTGTTCATAGATATTGTAAAATGAAATAAAATAAATAAAAAACAGTTCTTTTTGCATAACTAAGTTATTTTTGATTTTATAAATATTGTTCTATTTGCAAAAATATTTAGAATTAATCGGTCTATAATGCTGCATAAAAAATACAGGGTGTCTCATTTAAATTTCGGAAATTAAGGTTATTTCCGGTGAAACCGGAAGTAATGGAAAATATTTCCAGCCGTTATGATAGTACACAAGCCATTATAAAGAAAGTTTCAAAGAACCAATAGTGTAAATACAATATTAATGGAGATAGAGGGCTTTAAAAAAAATCACCCGATATATATATATATATATATATATATATATATATATATATATATATATATATATATATATATATATATATATATATATTATTAAATACGATTTGAAGGAAACAACTACTCAGCGGGCAAATACCCCGACCTGCATTGAATTACACATTCAAATCATGATAGATCGATAGCCAATATCATTCGTCAATTCCAAACCAGACATAGATCGATTTCGAACTTATTTGTTCTCTTCAGTATGCCATAGGTTATGGAACAGACAAATGATAGTGGCCAACCTACTAGTTATATACTAACTAAGGTGAAGTGAATAGTGGTGAGAGGTATGAAACTTCTCATATGGTCTGAATGCTACTATCCGAACTACATCCTAGATGTCTCTGTGGCGGATAACGACTTGCATCACAGCAAGTACCGAGAGCGGCGACCCCTAGCCCAGGTGGACTAAACTAATGTTATTAAATATGATTTGAAGGAAACAACTACTCAGCGGGCAAATACCCCGACCTGCATTGAATTACACCTTCAAATCATGATAGATCGATAGCCAATATCATTTGTCAATTCCTAACCAGACATAGATCGATTTCGAACTTATTTGTTCTCTTCAGTATGCCATAGGTTGTGGAACAGACAAATGATAGTGGCCAACCTGCTAGTTATATACTAACTAAGAAGAAGTGAATAGTGGTGAGAGGTATGTCTGGTTAGAAATTGACAAATGATATTGGCTATCGATCTATCATGAAGATTTTTAAACTTCGAAAAGAACCTTCATAAAAGGACTTTCCTAGAAATGTGTCACATCTTTAACGAACCTAACGCTATGAACGCTAGAAATGATATTGAAGGTCTCAGCATATTTTATAGTTTCACACACACATAAAATACAAAGGTGGAAATTAAGAATATTAGTTCGTGGAGTAGGATGATAAAATGCCGGGGCATGAAAATTTAACATATTTAAAAAAATAACAAATCTCTATAGCCATTGTGTTACATTATAAATAAAAGAATTGAGATTGAAGAATGCCCATATGTCATTAAGACTACGATAATAACACTCGTTTTTAAAGATGGGGATAAATTACTTGCTACTAACTATAGACCAATATCACTTATTACGTATTTTGCTAACATTTTTGAAAAAGTGGTTAAAGTTAGATACGTTAAATTCATTAGTAAATATAACCTGATTTCAGAACATCAGTATGAATTTCAAAGAAATAAATCAACACCGAATTCTGTGCTATCTCTCACAAATTATCTTTATGCTGCATTAAATGGAGGAAAAAAATCCTTGTGCATGTTTGTCGATCTGGCAAAAGCTTTCGACACTGTAAGTCATGACTTATTGTTAAGACCTCCAGACAATTTTGATATTAAAAGGCCAATTTTAAAATTATTCAGCAGCTATTTGTCAGGTAGACAGCTGTGCGTTAGGGTAAATGGTGCAATTAGCGATTTTAAAACCATAAAATAAGGTATACTGCAAGGCTCGGTACTTGGTCCATTGTTATGTATAATATATATTAATGACCTATTCTCCATTCAAAGCAATGGTAAAATTATCAGCTACGCTGACGACACAGCAATGTTTTATATAGGATAGCTCCTCGAATGATTTAAAATCTAATTAAGAACGCGATTTTGGGATGTTGGAAAATTGGTTTGCCCTTTTATTCCATAAAAACTTCAGCACCACAATTCATAAATTTAGCTATTACAGGCATTCAGACAGGTTACACTATAGAACTTAAAAAGGAAATAAAATACATAGGTGTCTATACAGACCAACAATTCAGATGGGATGCGCATATACAATATGTTCAAAAAAAAAATTACAATTCATTCTAAAAAATTTAAGTACTTACAGAATTTCTTAGACCTTAAATATATGAAAATAATATATCAAACATTGGTTGAATTCCATTTAATGTATTGTATAGTTAGTTGGGGCGGGGTTCTAAACTGTCATGTAAAAAACTGAAATCATTACAAAAACGATTTTAAAAATCATGCTTAGCAGAGAAATTAATTATCCATCCGACAAATTATTTAATGGATCTAAGATTCTAGACATACGACGCCTATTTTTCCTTCACGTAAACTTAAAACAATTTAAAAATAAACAAGTCCTGAAACAAATTAATCATATATATGTATAATACAAGAAAAGTAAATTTTTAGTATAAAATGCCTATGCCTCGAAAATTGATAGGATAAAGATGTATGAACTGCCTAGGACCAAGATTATTTGGAATGCTTCTTAATGAGAATAAAATGAAAGAAAAATTACCATTATTAAAGAAAATATTAAAAATTTATATAAAATATGAAAGCAGAACAGATATATATAAAATTATCGATATAAAGAATAACTAATCACCATAACGAATAATATCTACCTCTCACCTTACCCACATACTTACTCAGCATGTATTGTTTTAAATGCACTTCTATAATTGAATGCACTTGTAGATTAGTTGTAAATGGTAAATTAGTTTTAAATTGTAGTTTTAAATTGTTATTTTTTAGAAGTGTAAGTTAATGTATTTGGATTAATTAGATTAAGTATTTTCTTTCTCAGACAGTACATCTCGTACTATAGCGAGTACTTATTTTTATATTATGCTACCATATTCTCATATAAATGTATAATTTAATTTTTTTTGCAAAATAATCATTATTATTTTTATTATTATTTATGGCATTAGCGACGAAAAAATGCAGACACGTGTATATTGGTGAGTACTTTTGGTTTCTTTATTTTTGGCTTTTCCGAAGAGAATACTTTTACAAATTACATTTTGTCAGTTGAACTGAATGTAATGTGCATATTATTTTTTCTGTTATTCAACATTAATCATGACAAATAGTAGAGAAAGTAGTATTGAAATTATGGAAAATACGAATTAGTAATTTTTGTTTTTATATTTCCGTTTTATCCTTATCATCAGTATTTTTGCTTGTTTTCCCATGGGAAGCCAAGATATTGGATATCCACATTTAATGGTAGAAAATACGGTTTAATATGTATAAAGAGGAACACAGAACATTGCTAATCTGGCAATTACAACAGTTCCAACAGGACGATTCATTTAAAATTCTGTTGATTGCCATGTAGAACAGAACCATTAATGGCCACACGACCCTATATGCACTTTACTTGTTTCTGGCAGCGAAACGGGCCATAGTGATTTTATGTAGAATGCCGGCCCGGGGCTGTGAGAGCGCCATTACATGATTATCCGGTATTTCGCCTACGAACAGATTATTGTATTACATAAACATATTGCCTATCAAGCAAACGTTCTTAGTGCAGCTAAAGGATCGGTCTGCAGGATTTGTTCACTTTAATTATATGCAAATTTGCCCTCCATGTTATGGCAAAACATTACAGTGGATTTCGTCTGTGGCGGAACAGTAATTTAATAGAATATTATCTGGCTGTTGCAACATACCGGCAGGCCGCAACCGTGCAACATAAAACGAGACTGGTCGCGATATTTCACTATGGAAATACTACGGCAACGGTTCGAACGATAAACTGAAGTTTTATGCAGCTTGTAACAAATTATTACCTACTTCAATCATTTGTTTTTCTAGTTTGCTTTCATGCCAGGTGGTTTAACACTAAAGCCAAGTTACCAGCTGGATAAAATACTGTGAGTACTTTTATGATTTTTTTTCATGGGCAGATAATCCGATAACGCATGGCCCCAGGAACTGGTTGAGGAATAATTCCATCACTATTTCACATTAGCTTAGCCAACCTATATAAGAATCAAATGTATTGAGACTACATTAGCGGCAAATATTTCGAAAGCGATTCGGCAAATAGATTTTTCAAAAATGTATATCTACACTCAACCGCAAAATTAACCAGACACTAGGTTTTTCAGGAAAATTTCTATTTGAATCAAATTAATTTTAATTGAATCCACAAGAATAAATGTTACATTACAAAATAAACGAAAATTTCACTTTTAATAAAAAAAAAATTTTTTGCAAATTTGAAAAAAAAAATTAGAGAACTGCATCGAGTATTTCCTATTCGAGCGTGAATGACTGCTCACATTCTTTGTGGCATCATTTATATCAAAGCAGTAACCTTATCCTGGGGTATCTGCTACAATCATTCAAGCAGCGCCTGTTCCAGTTGAGGTACTGTATGGAACTCGCCGTAGTTCCGCCTAATCTTTCTGCCTAGGTTGTCCCATATATGTTCTATCCGGTTTAGGTCAGGACTTCTGGGTGGCCACCCCAATGTCTGAATACCAACATCGGATACTGGCGAGTTATCCGGGCTATGTGCGGTCGCGCATTATCCTGCATTAGGAAAAAATGCTCTCCTACTAATGGTAGAAAAGGTACCACATGCTCTTCTAAACACTCCCTGATGTACCTCTTACCCCAAAATATTACAAGAGCCGTACGAGCTTGAAAAGAAATGCCCCACCATATCATTACACCTCCACCACCAAACTGTACTCTAGGAGAAAAGCAACACTGGGCATATCGTTCTCCATGTCGTTCAGACACTCTTTGGAGTAGATGAATATCTTGTGAAACGAGATTTATCCGTGAAAAGAACGCATCGCCATTCGTCCATATCCCAATTGACATGAGTTCGCACAAATTCCAAGCGCTGTCTGCGATGACCTGCGTCCAAAAGAAGGCCAGTAGCTGGTGTATGACGTGTTAAATTTTGTTCCCTCAAACTTCTTCGTACAGTATCGGCTGAAACCAGGGTATCATGAACATCTACCAGTCTTCTATTTTCTAGTCAAAGCTGTACCAGGAAGTGTCCGTGAAATCGGTCTTCAACTTCATTTGTTGCTCGTGGTCTCCCTTGTCTAGATCTTCTTGAGTAAGAACCAGTTTGCCGGAAACTTTGTAATGTTTGATGCATTTAAATGAACTATTTGGGTCTCTGGTTTATTTCTAATAACCCGATTAGTATCTGACATTTCCGAAATACGTTTACTGAAAACTCGTACATTTTATGTAAACTATCCATTTTCAAAGATTATTTTTAATACGTCGAAAAATAACAATGATTATTTTATGAACTGTCAAGAGTCCAATAAAAATGAAAGGGTATATCTAAAAACAGATATTGTTTGTATGGAATAGAATCTGAAGTCAAGTTCGTCATGACGTTAAAACCTGAATCGAATCTAGGTGATATGAATAATATTGCATTTTCATGCACAGTAATACAATATCTTACCTTGTAATTGTATTTTAGTAAATCTTGTAACGCTCAAGGTTAAATGGTGGTTAAATGGTTTTAAACAAGCCATATGAGGTGTGGATATACGGTGGATGTAACGCTAACAAATAGATTCATGTGGTAACTACGAACGATTGGAATAAAAATATATTATTTGTTCTAAATGATCCGGAGTTAAACATCGGCGTCTTTTACTAAATATCCGCTTGTACCATGTTTTTTACAATGCAATGTTCAACGTCTGCCGATGTAACTGAGGCATATTTGAAGTGTCGAAATTTTTTCAAAGACGGCACATTTATGCCTGGTATAGAAAAGTTCATTTATTCGCCATTTAAAAGTTTCACCACACACGAAAATGTAAAAAACCGTAGTTATTTTTTTAAACTGTTTTCATTTGTCCTTTAGTGTCTCGGCAACACCCCCTGATAATTGTAATAGCTATTTGTGTATTAAGAGCGCAAAGTGATATATTGTCGCTCTGAGCGAGAAGTTTGACGAGCGACGCGTAACGGAGCGCGGTTATCTCGCGAGAGCGGCAATGTCACTTTGCGCTCGAATTACACACAGGATTTTTCTACAACCGGTGTTTTTATAAAAATGTTTGGTAAAAATTAATAATTATTGATAACCTCAAATTTGACAGTTCAGATTTCAAAACGTGAGCATCAATTTGCGCTATACATGTTTTAGTAGAAATGTTTGTTAAAATGGTATTTACTGCAAAATAAAATAAAAAATTGCTTTAGTACCTATTAATTATTTATTTAAATACTGTCATCTTATGATTTATATCTATGTATAACAAAATCGAAATGTTTTTGGAATTCTTCTAACACTTCCTCCTTCTTTAGTGGTGAAAAGCAAGGCGAAAAATTAAAGGGTATTAAATGTCTGTGTTTGGTGACATATATGTAATACTTTGAAACGATTTTATTCAGTCTTCTTCTGGGAAAATAATTATATTTGGTCGACATTTCTAGTAGATTTCTTTGAATCTCCTTAAACAAACCATTCTTTGACATGTCTTGGTCGCAGTATTCAATTAGAGCAGTTAAGTATATTAAACTGGAATGGCGTATTTGAACATGGCACAATTCTTTACAAGTAACACATAAATTATACTTTTTAAAACTTTCCATTTTCTGATAATAATTATAAGAATAAATTTATTTGACACAAATAGCTGTTTTAAGAACGTTTTGACACATCAAATAATTATTTGTTTATTTTTGCCCACAGCAGCCGCAAGCATGGCCTCCATGTCCAAAACATAATATTCGTCTGTGCTATGCGAAAACTCAAGTTCATTGAATTGGTAAAAATGGCTATTTCTACCTTTAGTAGCACAAATTTGTTAAAAAATAAAAGATGAGCTACTACCAACCAATTTTTTGAACTGTTTTCCGTAACTAAAGTTGGTAGTTGTATTTTATTTAACGCAATAATTTGGACACCAGTGTGATTTATAGATACTGCGAATTATTTATTAAATGTAAATTTCTACGACCTTTAGTATAATGAAAGTTTTCGAAAATGATAGACTACTATAAAAATGGCTAATTTTTTATTAGTGTAACTAAAGTTGGTAAATTATGGTAATTGTGATTTATGTATATTTGAATGTATTTTATGCTTATTTTTTGAATTATTTACTAGAAAACATATATTTATATTCCTACCGCCTTTAGTAAAATGAAAATATCAGAAAATGAGAGTTTATAATAATAATAACTAACTTTTCATTACTTTGTAACTAAAGTTGGTAATTTGTTTTATTTAACGTAATAATGTAGTAATGTACCTATTTAAAATTGATATTTCTTTGAATTATTTATAAGAAAGTAAATTTCTACCCCCTTTAGTGGAAGAAAATTCCTAGAGATCGAAACATTAGACTATCCAAACCTGTCAAATACCCTCAATACTTACTTTTGTGTCAAAAGTCGCAGATACACTAGACGTTTCTTTATTATGGTCTCCATGTTAACTAAGCGTTTACTTGGCGCTTGGCGAGCGACAAAGTAAAAAAACGCTCGCTCCTCGGAAAAGTGCAACTTTGCGCTTTCTTTTGGAAGTGCAAAGTTGCACTTTTCGCTCGGTTGCAGAAAAAATATATTGACGTAGATCAAACATTAATGTTCATTGCATTGATTACTTTATAAGTCCACTATTTTTGGCTTACGTTGAAGGTGCGTAAGGCTACAAACACCATTAAAAACAAAATTTTTAACACGGCATACTTGAATTAAAATGTAATATTATATAAACTAGCGTTAAAAATGATCACATGATTTACTTTTAACACTAGTGCAAAAAGTAAAATGACAAGTCGTTTGTCATAATGACATTTATATATTTATTAACAAAAAATTACAAGTTATTTAGAAATATTTATATTAACTGTACAATTGAAGCATGCTTCTTCAATTTCTTGAGGAATAGATTCGCTTCCTTCTGGACTATAATTAATATTGGAACTCATCATATCGCAATAGTTTTTCACATTTGACAAGCATGTGTCAAACAACGGGCAAACTTGATTTATTTATTTCATAAATCCTACAAACTACTAAATTATGAGGTAACCATTAAAAGGATTTGAAATCTTTTAAAGAAACTTTATTGTTCTTTTAATGGTGTTTGTAGAAAAAACATTGTACGTTATGATACACGTGTTAAAAATGACTTTATTTTGTTCGTGGAGTTGCTCCACTCGCTTACGCCCATTTCGCAAACTTCTCCACTCACAAAATAAAAAGTCATTTTTAACACTTGTATCATAAATAACTATTCTGAACATAGTGTCAATACAATTATAACATAAAAATGGGCCGATTAAACGACTATCTAGTATTCTATTCCAAACATTCACATTCACATTTTGCGAATTCTGCCTTTTGCAGTTAATTGTAAATTGGAGATTTTTAACTTACAATGACTAATATATTATCTAATACTATTTCGATTATTGTACATAAGGTTTCATTTGTATACTTTATCCTTCTTAGGAAAATATAACATAATTACAGTTGTCTTTGTGTTGACGATCTGTTCACAAAATATATTTTTTATGTTATTTACTCAAATATTCGATATATTAAAAAATATGTAAAAAATATGAATATACATACAGGGTGATTTACCTTAATATACAGAAAATAAAAGGGTGTACTATTCTACCAAGTGGAAGAGCCCCTGCAAAATTTGAGAGCAATCCGAGGTAATCTATTATATTTTTTTGTGGTAAAACCTGCAATGATATGCCACTGAGTCGCGAATTTAAAACAGCAGACAAGTACGTAAACAATGTAAACATGTAGGTGCATCGCGCTAGGCAGTGGGTCGTCTGAGATTATCCTCCTCTCCACTCTTGGCCGCTTCCTTCCGTTCTCAGTTAGTCTCTTTGTGACATTAGTTGAGTGTGTATCAAATTGAATTTATTTACTTGGATCGATACAGATCAACAATGCCAGCGTTTATGTCGCAGGAATACTGTGATATGATATTGACATAAATGGCGGATTGCTACAAAATAAATGATAAATTTTTTTGACATTGCTTTTAATTTCACATTTTTGTAACTACTTTTGGTGGGGACAACCTACTGAATAATTGTCCGCATCTTAAGGTAAAGCACCCTGTATATTGTATATAGGGGTTTTAGATACGAAGAACTCGATTCTGATGTTTACCGTATCTTTGTCGCTAATATTAGTTTTGTAAAAATCACATAATTTTTTTCGTAGTGGGTGCATGTCTTGCGGGAATTCCTTTCAGTAGTACTGATCACGACGTTTTATAGCATTACATACGTCATTATATTTTTTTCTTGTCATAAACAAAATATTTCTTTTTTTGTTGATTTTATTGGACTAGTTTGTTTATATTATGAAATTAAAAAAACATTTTTGTCATGTTGAATTTTTTTGCAATGTCCCAATGTCCAATGTACCCTAGTCACAAGTCTGCGGACGCCCATGTTTATATATATTTTTATAAGTGCAATCATCTTGCATTTTAATTTGTTTATAATGTCAACGTTTTTAGAAGTTAGTTAAAATTAATTTTACCAATAAATTAATTAATTAGATAAAATTATTTTCACCAATAATTATTATGTACCTAAATGACCTAAAATAAACAATCAAGTCTGAGCTAATAATGTTTAATTTGCTGCTTATATTTTTATTGTCGACAACGGCTGTTTTAAATTCCGATTTATTCCTAATTTGCAAGTACACAATGTCACAGTAAAAGAAATTTATTTACCAACAACTGTTCACTGCTACTTACAATCTGTGTGGTCTTAGCTAAAAGCAATAAGCTATGCTCGCTTGTTTTAAAGAATAAAAATAACCTGTTGCTGGTATAAGAGAACACTTTTTATAAAATGAAAAGCACTCCTTTATAATGAATATTCAATAGCATTACAAGTTTCAATTTTCATTCCCTGCATTAATTAAACTTCATTTAAACACGGCTTACTGATTGCAAAAAAAACATTTTTTTCCGTATGGAGCGTCATTTGAATTTTTACTTCTGCATAATCGGGATTTGTTAGTCACGTTTCGATAAACTTTGTTTAATCTCGACTTTTTTGATTTTACGAAGCAAGGCGTAACTTATTAACTACGGCTGGGGCTGGCAGTTAACAGCAATATTGGGTTAAAGTTTGCTGGTACAGTTATGGTAACAAATATCAGGACATCTACATTTACTGGACTTATGATTTAGTTTAGTTTAAGTATATTTCATGATTTTCATAAATATAAACACATTCCGAGTTCGAAATTATTACTAATTCATAATAATCTGAGAGCGGATTTTTTATGACACTGGCAAAAAGTCAGAGTTGGCTTCAGGGTCACTACCCGTAACCGTAAATAGTTTTATATAAAATGTGAGGTATAGTATATACAGGGTGTCCCGAAATTAGTGTGCAATATTTTACCAGCTGCTTTTACGGCCAGAAATAGGAAAAAAAGTTCATATGAAATTGGTCGAAAAATGCTTCCTAAGGGAGCAACAGGCCCCTAAAGGTGGGCCCCTGAGAAAAGGTTTTTATCGAATATCTCCAAAACCACTCAAAGTCAAATATTAAAATGTTACGCAGCCGCTACTCTTCTCATGTGTAATAAGAAGAAATGGAAATAATTCGAAAATTTTATCCAGGGTTGTCCCAAACTGGGGGGTTGTGGGGTTAAAATAATCCCAACTTTTTTGTATGTAACTTTTTTCTATTTTTGACGGTAGAATATAAAATTTTAGAGTTTTATACGTAAAAAGGTAATCTTTATGAAAATCGATAAAATGCACCGTTTTTGAATAATATCGACTTGAAAATTTTATAACATGGTATGAGATAGGTATTGGGAATCTCAACTATTTTTGAGCTCTTAGAGTTGTCAACAAGATTAATAAATTTGTATAAGCAGTTGTATGATATAAAATCCGAAGAACGCGTATCGAAAAGAAAAAACGTTTTACCCCTTTTCTATCAGTTATCTCATTTGTGCGCCTTTAATCACGATTTTCATTAAGTCGATTTAAAATGCCAAGATTTACAGATAGGGAAATGACTGATATGCATTTTGTGTACGGTTTTTGCAATGGTGCATTAGCCGCAGTAAGGGAATATCGACGAAGATTTTCCAATCGTAGAGTACCTGGGCGTCGAATATTTGCAGTTCTTCACCGGAATTTGGCAGACCATGGGGATTTTAAAAGATCTCAAAGCGCAGGTAGGCCACAAGAAAATCACCGTATGGATATAGTTTTGAATCATTTGAAAAATGATCCACAAATAAGCATTCGAAGAGTTTCAGAAATTGCTCAATAGTTAATAAAAAATGTAAGTACCTAGAAAATTATTTATCTTAATTAATAATTTCAGATAGGAAGAATGACGGTAATACAAGGAATACACCCATACCATTTTAGACGCGTGCAACGTTTAACGGAGGCAGATTTCTTTCCACGACTCCCAGTTTGGTCAATGAATATTAGCGAACAGAAATATTCTTCCTAGCATATTATGGACTGATAAGGCAATGTTCACTAGGAACGAAGCTTTTAATATGCACAATATGCATCATTGGTCGGATGAAAATCCACGAGTTGTTCGGCGCAAAAATTTCCAACATAGATTTTCGGTGAATTCATGGGCAGGAATCATTGGTGATCAAGTAATTGGCCCAATAGAATTCCCCAATAGTCTTAATGCAGAAGAGTATTTAAACTTCCTCCAAAACCACCTTATTGATTTATTACCGTTGAATGTTCGACATGAGGTTCGACAAAATATGCATTTTCAACATGACGGCGCGCCTGCCCATTTTGGGCCCAATGTCTGAACTTGGTTACATCAAAATTTTCCAGGCAGGTGGATAGGTCGAGGTGGTCCTATAGCTTGGCCACCTCGTTTACCAAATCTAAAACTATTAGATTTTTACTTTTGGGGTTATATGAAGGGTTTGGTTTACGCCACTGAAGTAAATACACGAGAAGAACTACTTCAAAGAATAAATCAGGCAGGAAATGAATTAAGAAAAAATACATTGAAGACTTTACGGGCTTCTCAGACTTTAGAACGTCGAGCGAGACTGTGTATCCAAGAAAATGGAAATTTGTTTGAACACCCGTTAGAATAAAACTATGTAAAATTCAAATTTAATTTTGTTGATATAAAAAAGATTACTGGATGATTTTTGTTCATATTGAGTATGATAGTTTCGCTCGAGTTATTCATAAGAAAATATTTTTCACCTATTTTCCAAGCAACAAATTAGAAATATTAGTATGTACTTTATATGGACATGAAATAATAGACAAAACTCGTCTGGTACAATGTATTTTGCACCATATGTTATAAAATTTAAAAAACAAATAAAATTAGTTAAATTTTAAAATATTCAAGTCGATATTATTCAAAAACGGTGCATTTTATCGATGTTGATCAAGAGTACCTTTTTTTCGTACAAGACTCCAAAATTTTATATTCTACCATCAAAAAATAGGAAAAAGTTACATACAAAAAAGTTAGGGTTATTTTAACCCCACAACCCTCCAGTTTGGGACAGCCCTGGATAAAATTTTTGAATTATTTCCATTTCATCTTATTACACATAAGAAGTGTAGCGGCTGTGTAAATTTTCAATATTTGACTTTAAGTGGTTTTGGAGATAATCGATAAAAATATTTCTCAGGGGCTCACCTTTAGGGGCCTGTAGCTCCCTTAGGAAGCATTTTTCGACCAATGTTTATATGAACTTTTTTTCCTATTTCTAGCCGTAAAAGCAGCTGGTAAAATATTGCACCCTAATTTCGGGACACTCTGTATATAATATAACTAAACCTACTTTTAAGGCTAAAAACACATAGTGCACCGTAAAACGGGGAAAAAGTAGCTTCCTTCTTGAAAATTTTTTTTTTAATGTACAACCACTTGGGACCTTCACAGCATGATAGCCTAGGTCCTTGGCCAGCTGTAATGGCCAATTACAACATTTTTTTGGAGGTCAAACTTTTTTTATTACGAAGAATGTCATAAATTTGTCAAAATCAATTTTTCTTACTTTTTCACACTCCCTCATGATATCTCCGGAACCAATCGAGATAATTATAGGTATTTTTTTTAATTGATAAAGGAAATGTGGGCGAAGGTCACTGCTTTAATTTCGTTTTTATGGAAAATTTAATTTTTTTGTAAAACTAGGTGAAACTGGAACGTTTACCTTCCTTGCTGCATTTTTTTCGGTAAGCGAAAAAGTTTTTTATTTTAAGGAATTTTGTCATACCATATGTGTATGAAATAAAGATTACACTTCAAGGAAGTTTTTTAAAAAAAAATTCAGTTCTCTACGACTTATAGTTTTCGAGATTTTGTTTTTTTAAAGTTACGAGTTTTTCGATCCTAGATGCGCCTCACTGCGGCGCCACTCAAGTGTGTACAGTGTAGACTATTGAATACAAGTAATCTTATATTATACATAATATATTGTCATTTAGAAACAAGCTTTTCTTTGTGTAATGTGAATGCGAATGAGTATTATTTTTATTGAGTTTTTACATATTATTTAATGCTTAACAATGGAATGTTTATTTTATGTTATCAGAATTAAAATCAGGTAATACAATTCTGGTAAAATCTGTTGATACTGATGTCCTGATTTTGCTTTACATTATTACTGTGAAACACCAGATATGTCCCAAAGGAATATATTTATACAATTAGGACATAGTAAGAATATACAATTTTTGTCAAGTAACAATATTGTGGCAAATTTAGGAGAGGAAATTTGCAAGAAAGTATTAACGATTCATTGCCTAACTGGTTGTGACACAACTAATGCCATGTATAAAATAGGGAAGAAAACGGCATTCTATGTTTTATATAAAAATTTAAATAATTTAATAGATTTAGAAAACCTTCCTTTTCTGTCAGAGGATAAAGCGATGGAATTAGGGGTAAAATATACGCTTTATTTATATAAGAATAAAAACAAAAATATAAAATCCCTAAATGAGATGGGACTTAACAACAAGTACAAATCGGCCAGCTTCTGAGCTGCCTCCTACTGACCATGCTTTTAGACAACATTTAAAAAAGGTAATAATTATTTTTCTAGATCGCCCATACCTATTAAAAAAGAAACAAAACACCTACATGTAATTATTTTCTTTTTAGGTATAATAATATAATAATAACACCACATGAAATTACAACCCTCTTTATCCTTGAAGGTCTAGAATGACCTTGTGTGGGAGAGGGCTACAGATTTAGAGACAATGGACACACACCCAATGTCCGAGTATACTACGATTAATCTCTCTCACAGAAAAATCCCAGTTCCTCGACCGGGAATCGAACCAATTCCAATTCCAATTTAAAACATTTATTGCATATTAAAATACATCACAAAAAACTTAATTAGAATGCCACACTCGGCATTGTACAAACAAAATCGAACCCGGGACCCCGAAGTTTTGAAGCAAGTACATTACCTCTAGACCACGGAGCCAGGTGTCTGTATCAATTAAAAATTTAGTACAATAGCCATATACAATACATGCAGATGGAAGATACAACTCAATACGGTTGGACATTTGAAGAAAATGTTTGTAAGGCAACTTTTTCTAGTCAAAAATCTGTGCCCGATATTGTAAGGCAAAGTTTGTCAATAAGATGTTCCGACAGGGTCTGTAACAACAGATGTACCTGTTTTGCTCAAGGTTTGAAATATAATGGATTTTAAATAATGTGCAATGTAAATAATGATAAGTAAAACCTAAGTGCTTATGAAAATAAAATTTATATTAAAGATATGTCAAAAATAATACTTAATAGTATGCACCCACAACACGCATAGCACACTGATTAAAGCACAGTAGAACTGGAGGAGATATCCTGCCCACAGAAACTTAATTTCAAATAACAATAACTTGAAACGTAGAAGTCGTAGAGTATTGCGTTTTTTTTTAAAAACTTCCTTGATGTGTTAATTTTATTCCGTATGCATATACTGTGGCAAAATTCCTTAAAACAAAAAAGTTTTTCGCTTACTGAAAAAAGTACTGCAAGAAAAATAAATGTTAAAGTATTACCTAATTTTATAAAAAACTAGGTTTTCCATAAAGACTAAATTAATTCAGTCACCTCCGCTCACGTTTCCTTTATCGACTAAAAAAAAAAACTTGATTATCTCAATTGGTTCCGGAGATATCGTGAGGGATGTGTGAAGAAGTACGAAAAATTAATTTTGACAGATTTATGACATTTTTCATAATAAAAAAAGTTGGACCTCCCAAAAAATGTTGTAATTTGCCATTTTAGATGGCCAAGGGCCTAATCTATTATTCTGTGAAGGTCCCATGTGGTTGTACCTTAAAAAAATTTTTGAAACGTTTTTGTCGGTTTTTCAGTGTACTAACAGGACGCGGTGTCCGCCTAGTCGTCCGACGATCGGCAACGCTTTGTACTACACACACGAAGCGGTTTATCAGTCGGCATAGAAAGCATCAAAATAAAATGTTGTCAGTTCAGTTCTTGGTGTTCTGTAAGTTCAGTTCAATAGTGCAGCGAATTTGGCTACTATGCAAGACACAAACTGCTAGAAAAACGCCTGCCGTTTGAACATTATAAACAATAAGACCATTCGTCGCTCGAAGCAATAAAAACGTTTCGACTGCTGAGGCGAACACCGCCTTGTATGTTATTAGCCCAATGCTTCAATAGACCAACAGCAGCATTGGAGACCAAGTTGGTAAAAACAGACGCATAAAAAAAATAGTTGCTTGCACTATATGGTAGTGTTCCATTGCTTGAAAAGTTTTAATTGTATAAATTGACTAAAATGTGCCTAAAACAATGTGTCCTATTTAATTATTCATTTATAGTCTCCTGCAAATTTCCTGACCGTATTACTAACACTGTTTAGTTACTGGCATCTGTTAGGACAACTATATACTATATACTAAAGAAGCAACTTATATAGTACTCACTTTTAAACAAAATATCATTAAGGGTCCGTTCCGCCACGAAATAAGTGCATATTAGAAGATTAGATATTATAAACTGAATATTTAAGTTATAACAATTTGTAGATATAGTTTAAGAAAACATAATGCCCCATTTGGGAACAAAGCTTTTTTATTAATTTTATTAATTAAAAAAATAGAATATTCTCGAGAAAATCGCTCGTGTTGTATTTTTATTTGTAATAATTCGGTTTTTTTTCTAGAATCTGTATTTGTTAAAGTTAAATCTGTGGTTTGGTCTATGGCATAATAAATAAGCTCTGTTCCCAAATGTGACATTATATTTTCTTAAACTGTATCTAAAATTTGTTATCATAACTTAAATTTTAACCTTATAATATATTTTAATAGGCTGCTAATAACACTTATTTCGTGGTGATGAGGACCCTTAAAATACTCTGTACCAAGTTAGCAGTTTATAAAATACAGAAGTTCTAAAACAATCTTTCTCTAGAAGATAATGAAAACAAAAATCATCAAATAATTTCAACAAAACAATTTTATTTTATTGAAATCAGCATTTTACTTTCTTATACCTAATATAAGGAAGTATAGTAATCGTGATTTTTTTCAACCTCGATATTTTGATTGATTTATACGTTTTGAACCCTCCTGATTTCATTTTGACTATTTTCCGAATAATGTCTGTCGATGAGTGCGTGCGTGCGTGCATGCGTGCGTGCGTGCGTTCGTGCGTGTGTGTGTGTGTGTGTCCATGTGTGTGTGCCCGTGTGTGTCCGCGTTAACTTAAAAAATACTAATGGGAGACTTCCCAAATTTGATAGATAAAATTGTCAACAACATTTTAGGTGACACATTAAATTTGGTGAATGTAGTACCATCAGAAGAAACATAATGAATGAAAGAAGAAAAAAGGTACAATTTCGGGAAAAAAATTAAAACTTTCTATTGCATTTCTGGACGAATCTCGACGAATTGTAATGAAAAAAACATAACTTAATAGAAAAAAATCTGTCTGCATGTCAGTAGTATCACGAGAGCAACCACAGTTTTTGAGATAAAGCTTTCAAATTTGGTACACTTGTTCTAAAGGCCAAAGACAATGAAGAATTCGGCAATGAACAAAATTGACCAGCTGAAAGGGGGTGCACTGGACCCAAACTTTTTTGTATTTGACTTTACAAAAAAATATATTCTTGATGAAAGATTATAAATCATGTCTACTATATCAAACGAATAAAATATATTTTCTAAGTACTTAAATAAAGTTGAGGTAAACTGAAATTTTGTACGCATTTGACCTCATAAAAAGTATGCCAAAAAAAATTGACGAAAACTGAAATTTTTCAACAGTACACGAGTGTCTAAAAAATTTACTTAAAACGCTCAAAAAAATAAAAACTAGTTACAAAATATTAACCAAGTTCAAAGAAACAAGTACAACCCAATAAACCACGTCGGGCGCCAAATGTTACATCTTTAACCACGTTGAGTGCCAAATGTTACACCTAACCGCGTTGGTAGCCAAATGTTACATCTTGTTACCACGCCGTCAAATGTAACCGGGGAACCCCCGTGGTACCGTGATTTTAGTTTCGCCCTGTATTAGGATGACTCAATACAAGAGGAAACCAAATCAGGTATTTATGGAAAAGCCTTCACTTTACCTATCAATAAGAACTATTCTTATTGACAAGGAAAGCGAAGAAATTTCCTGTGCCTGCGGCTAGCTGATTTTTTTTAGGAGGCAAGGGCCGTGCGTTTCTTGTTTCCTTGAGACCTTGGTTCACTATTATTCACTTCAAATAATTCTATCAACGAGTAATAGGCGAGGATGAATAAGTAATATAAAAAAATATATGTTTATATTAAGGGCGCCATCTGCAGTTTTACCAGTGATTACTTTTTCATCCCCCCAACTCAGAATCTACAGAATTTCTGTCTAAGATAGAGACAGAATAAAAAATTAATTAATAAAATTAAGTATTTATTAAATCAACAGCAACACAAAATGGTAATCTAGAATTACCGACAAATATATATATACAAAAATTTATTACGAGTGGGTGAAACTCGCTCACCGAACACAATCAAAAAAGAAAATAACTTGCCACACTCCAGCGAAGGCTGACCTGGGGTGGAATGGTGGCGTGAGTCTTGAAGTTAACGTTTTCTCTTCTGGTATGGACACCTAGTTTCTTAATACATAGTCTACCGATGAAATGAAACGTTACTCAAAATTGTGGAGCTCATATCACGTTGCAGTTACAGATGAATTCTGGTCATCCAAATAAAACATCCACGGAACTAATCCTCTGGATCCAAGAATCGTGACTTTTTAATTTGCCAATGTGCAAATATTAATGTCCAAATGAAATTGGAAGTGTGAAATATAAATTCACAAAAGAAATTCCTGATTAATTTACTATTAACGATGAATATATTTTAGCGATGAATAAATTTTAGGAATTTTATTCAATGATGAATAATATTAAACAAATAAATTTTATTCAAAATTTTAGTTAACGATGGATAATATTATATAAGGATGGATAATATTAGATAAGTTATATTAGCTTTAACAGATTAATATTAGCATTTAATAATATTAGCATTTAATTAGCCGGCTTCAGACTATGTATTTAAGAAAAGAATAAATAGAAACATATTATTACAACATGTGTCACATCTTCACAAAAAATTAGAAAAATTAATTATTAACTTTTCCTTAAAAATATACATCTTGAAGAGAATTTACCAGAAAAATAAATCATTTAAAACTATTAGTATTACCTGATGGTTGTTCACAACACTAGTAAATTAAGATAACATTTCAAAAGTTGATTGATGTTATCGATTGTCTGCCAAGAGGTGTTGCCGGTGCAGAGTTGATTATTAAAATGGCTTATCTTCCTGTCTCTATCAAGGAGGTAAACTAGTTTGATATAAAAAATCAAACTTTATAAAATAAGATATGAAAGTAACTAAAATAAATTCATAATATATCACAAATAATATTTAATGATTAAAATCCACTATAAGAATAGTCTAATGGTACTACATAACACATGTATTACACAATGAGATTTAAATTAATTATTTCCAAAAGTAGATCGTAACGCCATCTATGTGCGGTATGATAAGTTGTCTCCCTAATGGTAGACAACTGGGAAGTTTATGAGACAGAAAACTTTAACAATATTAGCTGAAGGTCAAACCAACCAAAGGCAGTCGCAACCCTTCTGAAAGGAAAACTATAAACAGATGTTCCCAACTTCTGATTTAATTAATATCGACGTAAATATTGAATATTTATCTAATAAGGTAATAAATGATTGCATATTTTATGTGACACATATTTCTAATAATATTTTCTTTCAGTGTGAAAGCGTTAACTTCGGGGACTGTTATTACAACAAAAGTACTTAAATAATAAACAACAATATTGGATATGTAAATATGTACAAGATAATTTTAACTTAGATGGTAAACATAATAATTCCTTAATAAATATGAGATCGACCAAAGGTTAAACAGAAATTCTTCACCTACTAAAAATACTCTATTATAAACAATTGGGAACCAGATAGATATTTGGAGGTTATAGTTTATTTATCATTGTATTACGGACAGTGACGTTTTTGAACGGAACATGGGGTTAGGATAAATCTGGCAGTTTGACGTTTGAAATATCTATTTTAGTTACAAAAATGTCAATGTCAATAAGAAGAAATTATTAAAATATATGACATGAATTATTATTGACAGTATCGAAGGACGCTGATAATTAATTATTAAAAAATTTTTATGAAACATTTCAAGGTACGCTTTTTAAAATTCAATTAAGGTAAGTGAAGAATTAAACAGAATGATTTTTTTAGATTAGGATGATATATACTGGTATAAGAAAGTATGTGCTGGACACATCAGATATTTTATGTATATTAATGCGAAGTGGCAGTATACGTAATTTATAGAGCATGCATATGGAAAAGGTTTATAGACTTATCAGCAAGAATTTATTCAAGAGAAAATCCTGTCAGAAAAAACATGGTAATAGAAAAAAAATATAGCAGCAGCATGTGAGAAAGAATATGATGGCCATGGAATGTATGAAAAACATAGTAGAGGTTCAAAGGAATTCTTGTGGTACTTTCTGGTATTTGGCAACATACCTGAAGTCCATTTGATCATTGTCGTTAAGAAGGTAATATAACGGGTGTTTCCTCATATTTTGAGATATGACCTACAGACTTTATTTTGAGATACGTAAAAAAATAAAAAGCTAAGTTGTAGGAAACCTTATGATGTGAGCGATAAGAATATGCTTTCAAAAAAATCGTATCAAAAAAGATACAAGATTGAGATACTTTTTTCAAATAGAAAATCTTGTACATCTTTGTATATTTGATTACAGCTTCTTTTTCTGATTTCAAATATATGTAATTTACAATAATTTACACGTGTTTAGATTACTATTTTTTTCAATATTAATTTACAAAGAACAGCTGATATTTGAAAAAAAAATCGTAGTCGGCTATGAAAAACACATAAGAACACATAAGTTGACTACCCCAATCTGAAGATTCTCTTTGTTAATAGATCTAGAATTAGTCAATGAAAAATCGCTATAATTTTCCCCTGCTACAGTTTAAAATATTAATATTTATCAGAATTTTTTTATTCATATATTTAACGTCGTCGGTCTATTTCCGCTACCAGGGTCCAAACACCGACAACAGGATACCTCAAACTTGAAAATTTTGCTTAACCTCATCTCTATTGAACAATAGGGAATTTTTACTTGCCTAACATTTAATAGAAAAGGGACTGACTGCTTTATATCCACCCCGAGGAATGATATATCATCTATACACTACATAGCCCTAGAAGCAGCTAGAAGACGGGATGAGGTCGCCCAGTTTCACTTGAATTACTCATCGAAATTACTGACTACGATTACCGTTGCTTAACTTTCGTATCGAAATACGAGTATGTTAAGTCGGGTATATTTGTCACTATTTATCAGGTTTAAAAGTACAACCTCAACAGTTAATTTCATGTTTTTATTTTTGGTTCATAGGCACACAAAAATAGAGCAACACAAATTAATATTTTCATAAACTCATATTCACGTTTATAATTCCGCCCATCTCTAACATTTATAGTTCATTTTAAACTTATTTGCAACATAGAAAACGTCGGCTTCTTTGATCTCTTTACCACTTTCAAGAAAGCCGACATTTTTTATGTTGCAAATAAGTTTGAAATGAACCATACTTAAGATTATGAGAAGAAGTTACCGAACTTCAATTTGAAATATGTTACTTAATTCTAGGGCATATCGTCGTCTGTACCGTAAAAGAGCTATCTCTTTAATCGATAAGTCAATACACTTTATTTATATTTCCTGCCATAAGACACTCTTAAAATCTTATATTAAGTCATGTGAGCGTTCTATCTGTTAAAAAAGTTTAGCAAAAGTTTATTTTTCACAAACTTATATTGAAATGTCAAAATTTTAAAATCCAACATGAAATCAAATTGGTTCAATTTTGATTCCCTGTAAATGCTTTTTAAATAGATCACATATCTACAAAACAATTTTGACCCTAGATAACATGATTGTACTGGGCCCAATCCTGTATAAAAATATCTATTACTTTTCATTTAAACATCAAATAACTCCTAGGCCTTTTTCTTTTTACTTTTAAAATTCATACAAGGCAAAAATGTTTTTAATTGTTTCTTCACGATAAAAGACGATTTTTTCCTTTTTTGGCGTCATAAACAATAAAGTAATGTTGTGTTTGTGACACACACCTTTTGTTGGTCTTTATTCGTTGCGAGCTCTAAATGAAAACTTCTCAGCAATCAGTTCCTTTGTTTCCAATGAGATATATTGTTTCTCCTTTGTGACAGAGACGTCTAAATTGATATTTAACAGGGGCATTGTGTAAAAATACACGGAGCATAAAATGTACAATCCCAGAAAGAGTTCAAGCCTACTCAAGTGCAGATGTAGTTGTTCTCGTCTAGACGTCAAAAATGAGGAGAACTGGTGAGATGTAATGGGTGGAGCACGGGACGCACGCCATATACACCACCGCTGAAGGGAAGATTCCATCACTGTATTCACCTTATGCTAATACAGTTTAAAATTTATATAAAGTCATAAAACGATACACTTGATAAAATCGTTACAAAGAGAGTAACAAAAAGTCTCTTGAATTTTTAAATACCTGTTTTTATTTTTGCATGTATATAAACGGTTTTTGCAAAAATTTTTTGTAAATGTTATCTTAAACTTAGACTTTTTTAAGTGGCTCCATAGGAAATAGTCTAACGAGGTTAGATCTGGAGATTTGGCTGGCCATTCTTCTTCCTATCCATCTATTAGAGAAAGTCCCATTTAAGATATTTGTTCACACGCGTCTCGTAGTGTGGGAAGCACCGTTTTGTTGAAAATAATATCATTATTAGTGATCATAGGGAATTTGGATGTCATCCCAGAGAGGAATTTTTAAACCTAATACTATATTCTGATAAAACGTGAAATTAAAATTTAATATTTCAGAATGATTTTGTAAGGATTTTATTGAATTTAACATACATTTTCATAAACATCTACTATATTATAAATCTACTTAAAACTACTATATTATGAAACGTGATAGCTGCCTCTCATTGGACCTCTCTCTCTTATTTGCATAAATTTGTGCACATAAAGGCTTTTTTCCGCTACAGGTGGACGATTGGGGTTTGCGGAAATCGAAAGATTCATATTTTCATCAGTCCATAGCGAAATTTTCATTTCTTAACTTCCGTAAATGAAAAAGATGAATTTTTGAAAATACCTTTGTATTTCGGTACGCGTTGCGGCTTCCTAAACGCTGATAGCTGCCTATCATCGGATCCTCTCTCTCTATTTTGGGCGAAAGCTGTGGACGCAAAGGTTTTTTACCGGCTATACGTGAACGATCGGGGTTTGTAAAAATCGAGGGCCACTGGCGTTCGCAAGGGGCCGCAGACCCCTTTCGTCGAAGGCCGAAACATTTTTATAGTCTAAAATTAAAATGTGACATTTGTGTCCTTGAAATATTGAATACGGATTAATATTGTCGGAGACAGGACATGGGGTTAATATAAGAACGCTACCTTACCCATGTTTAATAAGCTAAAATTTCTTCAGGACTCAATAGCCAATTCGATGGTTTCCTGGAAAAGGAATTGTCAAAAAATCGTATTTTTCAGTAGAATTTGATTAAAGTTTGGATATTATTGACACACCAGGGTTAAAACACAATTTTTAAATTTGGGGAAAAAACTATCTTTTTACGTACTATTGGTAGGAAAACAATAAAATAGTACTTTAAAAATAGTTTTAGAGAAAAGCTGAACTTAACTCCTTTTGAATAAATATTTTAGTACTTAACCTTTTTACCCATTCACAGTTAACCACTTTAAGATTAATTTTAGAAAATAATTATATTTCTTTAAACACTTTTATTTCTTTAAGGCACGCACGCACTGGGAACCACCGACAGTGCAGTGGTTTCCGGGATAAAGGAGCTAAGTTAAAAAATTGTTTTTTTCAGTGAAATTAATTAAAGTTTGGAGATTATTGGGTTAATCCATAACTTTTTTAATTTGAGGAATAACTACCTTTCTTATGTATTATTTGTAAGAAAACAATTAAATATTACTTCAAAATTAGTTTTAGAGAAAAACTGAAAAGCTCCTTTTTAATAAATATTGTAGTACTTAACTCTTTACCTGTTCACAATTTACCCGTTTAGGATTAATTTTTGAAAATAACTATGTCTTTTTTAAATAATTTTATTGTTCGACACACACAAACGCGTAAGCACGCACACACGCACGCACGCATACACTTAACTCCCTAAAACAAATTAATTTCTTCCATATTTTATGTTCCAGTGGAATAATGTCACAACTTATTTTGTACAGATTTATTGCTAAATGAATTTACTCATTCTACACACTGGTATGTATAATTCGTGTTTGAAGCGACGGAGGACTTAAGTTTATACACATATGTAAACAAAAATATCTTGGCACCTAAATATGCTTAACTAATTTTCAACAAAATTAAACTTAACTCCTATTTCCTGAGAACCATCGCATTTATGATATTAACATGAAATTTTTTAAAACAGATTTGTTTTACCATATCTGTCAATTTCATACCGACAAACTATGCCCATTGATAGAAAATATGATTTTGATAAAAATTTCCTATAAACCTATACCCGCAAAACCTTTAACCGAGATACATGGTGTTAAAAGTTTAATTTTTTTTGTTTTCCACGCCACTGACATGTTTCAATTAAGTAATTGCCATTATCTTGGCGAAAGATGATTAAAAAATAAGACACTTAAACTTTGTTGTTTGATAGCCTTTTCGAATAAAACATTTTGCTTATCAGGAATATCCTTCGGCAACTTGTGGATGCATTCAAATAATAACGATTTCTTGCTCAAAATCTAACGAACTTATGAAGTACGTACAACAGGTCATTTCTATGTGCAATTGGCTAGAGAACTGAAAAATATTGAAGAATTTAACAAAAATGCATTGGCGTTGAAGTTATAGTTAAAAAGAGGTCTTCGTTTACCCCTCTACGTCGCTGATGAATTGATTTATGATTTTATTCACTGTTTTTATTGGGCCAGATACTGTTACAAACAGCACCAAATTGGGAGTCGATAAAAATCATATCCAAAATATAAAGAGAAAACCTTAAAAAAATTTAACATTAACTTGTATGAAGTGGGCATAAGTTCATAAGAACTTTTTTTCGCAAAATCATATTTTTTATTAATGGTTGCAGTTTGTCTGTTCAAAACCGGGACACCCTGTATAAGAGAAAACCGTTTATAAAAAAATGCATAATATAGATTTAAAATTGATCAAAAAAAATATTCAAATATAAATTTACAAAATTTTACAATTTTAAATTGGTATATTGTTATTCATACAGGCACTATTGAACCCTGAAGAAGTTTAATATACTTAAACGAAACGTAGGTAAGGTAGCACTTTTTATTGTAACCTATTGTGCAGTTTATGAAAACTTTAATCTGTAAAACGCCTAAAATATTTGGTTTCCCAAAAAAAAAGTTATGTAACACACTACGATTTTTAGTGTGTATATATAATATGCGTTTTTAAATGGCACTAGCACAAATTGGGGTTGCCTTTTAATAAAATTGTATATGATGTCACCATAGCGCCGAAAATAGTTCGTTTTCATACTTTTGACTAACTGTGTATAATGTTTCCATTAATTGTACTTTCATTTATTTATTTTTACTTCAAAATTCAACATTTAAATTATTTTTCTACAGAAACCAATACAAAGAAAATTTCATTAAACAGAAATATTTTCTCAGTATAACACTATATAGATTCCTCTTAAGAACCATTTACAGGGGCCTTAAAATAGTGGTGTTTTAAAAAAATCATATTCGCCATATCAGTTATACTAGAACTTCCAAATTTAGACTGGTCCTAGAAAAAATACTATTTGAGGGCGTGATCATACAAAATTTAAACTAGATGTAAAATAGATATTAAAAAGTTTCCTGTTAAAATTTTCTAAAAAAAAACTTACAATTAGAAATAATTGCATTAGGAAGTGCTGCGCTCTACATTGAATTGACAAAAACTATATAAATTTCTTTTTATTACATATCCATTGTCCAGTATGTAATATTTAGGTTTGTTTCGCCTAAAATTTGAAAGTTGATTTAAATTTTTTTCTAGTCCTAATTGTATCAAATAAGAAGCTACATATATGATCTTTTCTCCAATGCCTCACAATATATCTTTTTATAGTTAGGAAATAAGTCTGATACCACTGGTGGAAATAAAAACTGATACCTTCAGCTGAATGTGGGACGGTGCTAAAAAATATTTTATTATTGTGTATTATTGTTTACATGTAGATTCTATCAGCTGTCTGTTTGGAAACAATCAAGTGATTTATTGCCTCAACGTTATCAGAACTTTTTATTTCGCTGTCTTTTGTCTGTTTATTCGCCAGTGCAATTTGTAAATTGATTCTTGTTCGATGGTATCTAAAAAGGATTGATTTTATGTCAAGTTTCGTTTGTAAAAAAATGTTTGAGCTGTCAATTATATATAAATTTTATATACATAAACACAAGTAATACAGGCAATTAAAAAACTGAAGGGGGGCTTACCAAAATCCAATAAAATGTGACGATAACTTACCTAGAACAAAGAAAAAAAATATTAGTATATGTATAAATATTTGTGAACAAAAAAAATATTTATACGAAAACAATTTTTTTACGAAAAAGTTTACTTAATATATTTTTACTCGTAGATTTTATTTGATAAGACTAATTTACAACAGTGTAATATGTTTTTGTTTCCGAGTTTGATGTTTTTTGTGTCAGACACATCTGGTTGCTAATGAGTATTCTCAATCGGAAATTTCTTGACAATGTTTAATTAACATTGTCGAGAAATTTTTGATTGGCTGGATAAACTCAGACTCTCAAATTAGAAGTTCGGTAACAATCATCTGTGGTGTACCACAGAGAACAGTTTTCAACCCATTACTTTTTATGATATACATTAATGATTTGTTTAACTCAATGATGTCAGCCTTTCCTTTAATATAAAGTGTTATTTATACCGTGTTTTCATATATGTACATCGTGCGCATTTTTGAATGCGACATTTGAAAATCGCCTGCGCCCATATGATACAAAATGGGACCATCGATGGAACATCAAGAGTTAGCCTGGACTTCCAGCTAACTGCTCCACAAATTTGGTTTCCTAATTTTGAACGGTTTGCGAGATATAAATTTTTTTTTGTAAACTACTACGGCGGTAATTTTTTTCAGAAAAATCGACATGTCAAAAACTGTAATAGATAAGTTAACATAACTTAGGTTGTCTAAACTCAGAATTAGAAGGCCAATCGAACCATGCGAAAAAAATTTAGGTTTCTATTTAAAATAAGAAAGTTGGTACCGACTTTTGGCACGCCCTGTATAGCTGGAGGACTAAAAATATTTTAGATAGAACGGACATTATCGATTATGACAGCATACCAAATTTAAAGTTTCTAATCCAACTGCAAGTTGAAAAACTTCTAATGCATGTCCTATGTAAATCCCTGTATATGAGTGTATATGATATATAGCAAATTTCCCGAGTTTAGTAGACATCCTCTATTTTAAGACATTTTTGGAAAAACCTTAGATGTGCTACAAACGAACAGATTCCTAAATTTGAAGGAATTTTATGTCTTATCCAGATTTAAGTATCATTTTAAAAGTAAGCTTTTATGTTTGATCCAGATTTAAGTATATTTTAAAAGTAAGCTCTTAAACATAAGGATAATACAAAATCAGCAACATATTTCTATTGTATTTTTCTAATCTCTAGGAAAACCGCTTGACAAAAATATAGAGATAAAACTGTAGAAACATTTAAGATTTAGAATTAACATTATTTAATAATAAATATAGTTTAAAAAAACTAAAAAACACGCTTTTAAAGCACATCAAACTAAAAAGTGAAAAATAATTATTAATATAAACTGAAAACAATAATGAACGAAAAATACTAGTATTATTGTGAAAAAAGCGTGGGTTGCTCGATATACGAAAAATATGGCACAAAGCGCCCCACGCTTTTTTCACAATAATACTAGTATTTTTCGTTCATTATTATTTTCAGTTTATATTAATAATTATTTTTCACTTTTTAGTTTGATGTGCTTTAAAAGCGTGTTTTTTAGTTTTTTTTTTAAACTATATTTATTTTTCACTTTTTAGTTTGATGTGCTATGAAAGCGTGTTTTGTGTTTTTTTTTTAACTATATTTATATTGCTTATTGATGCTGATATTATAACATATTACGATCCAACAGATATTTCTGAAAAAAATATTTTTTATTTCAGCCATGGGATTTGAAATCACGCCCGAGGAGTCCGTCGTCTCGCGTCGACTAAGACTTGCCCGCTCGGCCAACAACCGAAATGAGAATCACGGAATATACTTACAATATTAAGCCTCTTGCTCTCACGCAGAGGATACGTGAAGAAAGGACCGGCGATCCTGATCAGGATAATGATATAAACTTATCAAATTATTGTATTGTTACCGGTTCTTCGTAAGTGTACAAAGTTTCAATTAAATCTGTCTGTTTAAAGTGGGTCAAAATTGAGTCCAAAGAGTCGGTCAGAAACAAACAAGCAAACAAACAAACATACAAGTGAAGCTAATAAAAGCGTGTTAAAAAATATAAAACAAGTACTATTTAAGTATAGTATGAGAAATCGGTTTAGTGACAGGACGTGCGGGGTAAAACGCGAGATGAGGGCGGGAAATATCTGACACATGACATCTTCCGTCTTTTACACCACTTACATTAAAGCAAGAAAGATGATTGTTGTTTTTGTTGACACGCGAACGAGGCGGAGTTTCTCTTACATTTTGTGATACTTTAGATCCGCACTTAGTTTTGTTACCAATTTGTTTAGCATCATTATTTTATATCTGTTTATTTTCTGGTGTATTTTTTGAAAATAATTTAAGGTTATCTTATTTAATATAAAAATGTTTCGACCGTGGGAGCCTCTACGTCTACATATTAGGTATTGTCTTTGTGAAAATGAAAGCGATAGTGATTACAGTGATAAAGAATATCAAAGTTCATCAGTGTTTTTAGCAAGAAAAATCGGCTACATTTGAACGAGTAAACGAAACAAATTCATAGAGTTAATTTAAAATGAATGTCGAAAATTAACTAGGAAGATTGGGAAAAAAGAATTACGAAAGTAACTACAATTGAGGATGATTATTTAAAAAATGCTGAATGTCATATAAATGGTGGAAATAAATCTATTATAAATTTGAACGAGAATAGTAATTCATCTGAAAATTAGGGGGAGGGTGAGAAAGGCGAGGATTCAGAGGAAGGAGCGATTTGTGGTGAGGTAAAGTGAAGTGATGTGAAGAGGTGAATTTTGTGATATCAATTGTATTATTTATTTCCATTTTTGTGCTTTCGTAGTTCAGTGTTTGAGAAATATTCTTTTTTCATTCATTAATATATTTTTTTAATTTTTTGACCAAAATGCGTCTTTCTGTTTTTATTATAGTAATAACTTTCCTATTGGAATTTATTTTTAGTTTATTTATTCAGAAAAATATTTGTGTCTGTTACTATTTTGAGAGTATATTTTTTGTTTTCATTTTGTTTTTAAAGGTTTTTTGTTACTTTTTTAAATATAGTATATTATGTTACTAGGAGGAGAAGGACAAACTTACATGTTGAGCCCAGAAGTTTGCCTCAGTTGAGGCTGAGCAACTGGGCGAAACAAATAGTGTGCCTTCTACTCCAAGTGACATATACTATTCTTTCTTCAGGCGTGAAAATAATTGCGACTTTAATTTCGAAAAATGACATCAAATTTGTTCAATTTTGGCAAAAAAATAAAATATTGGTAATACTAACCATTTTATTTATTAATTAAGCATAACATAATACTAACCACTTTATTCATAAATTAAACATATAAGAGTAGCATATTTTCTGTATAAATTTAAATAAAAATCTCCAATTATAGTAAATGAGGGATGGTTTTTAGTTTGTGTGTTGGGAATATTTACTAAGATTAAATCTCCCAAATCTTTTATATCATTAACTTTTATATGAACAAGTTCATCGCATCTACAAGCTCCTGTGCCTCCAAATATTAGTACAACCTAAAAATATATTATATTAATTTTATAAAAGTAAAATAAAGTTAGAAAGAACAAAAAAATAAGTTAAAAGTACAGGATTCGAATTCGGGCCTTCAAATTACGAGTCCAAAACTCTAACCACTGAGCTATATCCGGACTTAATAAAAGCATTCAATTCTTTTTATCTATGATTTTCATATCGTATAGATATAAAATAACTGGAATTTCACAAATTATAACAAAATTTTATATTACAGATATGAAAGGGTTAAATATATAATTTTAAAATGCGTACATACCTTTATTGCTAAATATTTATCACTAGGTTCTTTAATAAGGAATTCATCAAACTCTTCTTTAGACAAAACTTTTTGACTTTTTAGGTTTATAATTTTCGCCTTGTCGCTTTAAAAGGCAATTAATTTAGAATAGTTGTCAATTTTTACATTGTGTTCGATGTTTAATTTAGATTTTACCACTGAATATTGCGCCCATAGAGTTGAATTGTTCAGTTTTTTTGGATAAATGTGTAAAATATGCTATATCACATTTTCCGAATACATATGTACGTTGTTGTCTTTGGCCCATTTTATAAATTTATCGTACGCATTATCGTAAACTATTTTGGATTTCGCGGGAATTAATCTTGCCACTGATGAATTTGCAATTTCAAGTAATTCAGGTGGTGTGCACTGCATTTCTTCAGACATTTTGCTTTTAAATTTAAAAACCGACCCGACGTGAAATTTAAAACTGACAGTTATGACAAGTCATAGCTACTTGGATTTTTAATTCGTTGTATGATAGGTATACTGCTGTGCAAAACTAAGTAGGGCAGCACTTATTACTGTACCTATAAGAGTTAAGAGCGAGATAAGAAGAAAAAGTATTAAAAAAAGGCCTTTAACTGGGAGACGGAGAATAAATTATGGTTGAATACGATCAGCAATTAGTAAATTATCTGCGTGGAAAAGCAGATACATTTGTATTACATATATTATATTACACCACTACTGTCACTGTCTTACTTACTTTTGCACAGCAGTGTAATTGTTTCATTTTCGCCCTAGGAAAAAAATGAAAAATATTTATATTAGTACAAAAATAGGCTCTTTCTCCAGGACGTGTTGCAATATACATATAATGTAAGAATTGTAATACGCTTGAAGAAAAATTTCTTTATTCTATACTAATATTCCTCGCGGTTCTTGTTAGGTAGTAACAATTTATATTAAGCGAACTTGAATGCTGTAATTACTGTATGTGTAGTCAATACTTTAAAATCAATACTTTTATTTCGTTAATATTTTTTTCTACAATTGCTAAATTGTTGCTAACTAAACTGCGCACACAAACCTACATTGAAAAGTAAACGAGCGAGCAATACAGATAAATCCGGCACTGCGATCTGTAGCGTCTTACCCCGTATGTCCCATCACTAAAGCGGTTTCTCCTACTATACCTTGGCGATACTGTTGGTTTTATTTTCTGTTTTCGTTTTTGCGTATTCTTTGTTTTATATTTCAATATCAAACTCCTTAACAACCATCCTAAAATTTTAGAAACCTGCAATAGTTGATTAACTTTATTACACTAAAATGGTTGTTATAATAGTCACAACAATATGACATAATACAGATCTAAATATAAAATCTCACAAAAAGAACTATCTGTCTGGACGATGTCTCGGTTCGGAAGAACAAAGTTTAATTTCCGGTGTTTTGTATATATATTAGAATTTTACATGAAATAATGAGGGTGGTTCTGGATAGATCTCTCACCCGGAGGCATCAAAAAAGCGCAATCAGTGTTACTCATCATCATTGCTATTCATGAACGTTACATATCAAATCATTCAGATTCTCTATCTCGATTTAATCTCGTCAAGGCATGGGTGGCTGTGTTAATGCTAGAGCTTTCGACGAGGGTGCTTAAATTTACACTTTTATATATGATGTGGCCCCAATCAATCAAATTTTTAATGGAATCTGTTTTACTATTTGTCTAATGGCAAAGAAAGAAACAACGTATTGCCAGGCGGTTTCAATGCTCGTTACAAATAAAGGAGTTTGAATATGACCACATTTGGTTAAGACAATTTGTAACAATTTGTAACATTCTGTATACTATAACATAAGGAGGAACGGTGATCAAGTTTCTTTCGACAGTGAAATTTTAATTTATATACAGGATGAATCAGATTTTAATAGGCAAATTTATACAATAGATTTTTGACCTAAAATAAAGGAAAAATAGCTAAATATCTAATGTTTGCTACATTATTAAACAAACTAAAACAATTTTTCCTAGTGAATACTACGTCTAATGTGAACAAAAGAGCGACTTTAAAAAGCCAGTTAATGATTTAAAAGTTGAAACCATAAAAAATTGTTTGTCAATTTAAAGTTCCCATATTTTGACGTCAAACTGCATGTATTATAAACTAACCTTAAAACCACAAATTTTCCAAACTATTAGTCATTCAGTTTTGTACAGCACTAAAGTAAATCTATACGTAACTTTGTTTTCAAACAATTTTTCCACGGTAAGTGTAAAAATTTAACCATTTTATGAAAATTTGACAGTAGAATTATACCTCGATGACTTGTGAAACTAAGAAATTCCATAATTTAACTACCAGTGACTACTATAATTTGATGAAATTAATTAATAGTGACTTTGTACTAATAGAAATTATCTGCTATGATTTTCCCTAGGGACAGTAATCCTTTGATAGCTTACAACAAAGGATTTAACTTGTGGCTGTCAGGATGTACACGGATGTTCCACGTTGCTCAGTAAAAATATAAACCAAATCAATTAATAGTAATATCGTTATATGCACCGAAATAGGATTTCTAGCTGAATCACCGATAAGTATCCACGTTCAAGGTGATAACCTAAAACTTAAGTATTTTTTTTTAATTAGATGTACGGCGACTTTCTTCCAGTGGAATTAGACAACTCATTAGCTGCCACGAACCACCAAAACACCATATACTGCATTCGACGTGCGTTTCGCCAACCAAGCTAACATCATCTGGAGATAATTAAAACTAATCTTATGCTAACAATGTATCCTGTTTACACCTAAACGGTTCGGTGAACCGTGACCCATTAACCAAAAAATCGGGCTATTCATACTATTCTTACACTTTGTGATTTCCCAACTTTTAAATGCATCCAGCTGTCTAGTATTTGTTACATTCCTAATTAATCCTAAATTGCTAATATCTATTTTAGGGTTGTTCTCAAACGCATGTTGGGCAACACTAGACTTATCTGTTCTACCATATTTCAGATGGGCCTATGCTCTTTGAATTTAGTTTAAATTAATCGTATAGTTTGTCCAACATACTTTTGATTACAGTCCTTATAGCTAATTTCTTAAATTCCCTACTTTTCGTTTGTTTCAATTTTGTCTTTTGGATTGCCTAGAAGTTGTTGTAGTTTGTTTCCCGATGAATGATCCGCGGTCATACGTACATATTTAAAAATCTTGCCAATACCACGGGTTAATCGAAGGTTGAATAAAATCGATACAAATTTCGGATTTTCTCTCTCATTTTGAAAGGTTGAGGAATTTCGAAATCTCTTTAAATTTTCATTTACTAATTATTTTATCAATTAAACCTACAGAATATCCATTACTCGCAGATATATCTTTAATCAATGCCTTTTCTTTTTCTAACTCCTTCTCATTGAGAGGGAAGCTTAATAGACGATGGACTCGCCATTTTGTGTTGTCCTTTGAAAATTTGCCCCTTATATGACGTAAAGGCATAATTAGAAGAACTTGGAATTAAGATATTGATGGCGTCAAAACTAGACATGGCTATAAGTTATGTCTATAGAATTTCGCGCTGTTTATCACAGTGTAGTGCAATTGTAAAAGAATCTATTACGTTATTATTTAATTTAGTACATTTTTCGATAAAACTAGTTTACGTGTAAACATTTAAAATGAAATAAAATTCATTTTACCATGTTGTATATATTTCTGTTTTTCTATTATTGGGGAATGTTTCAGTAGATGTTTATGATATAATATGTCTGCATAAAAGCCGTCACTGGAACCGATACCTACCGTCCGAGCTCTATAATTAAATATTGTCTATATTATGTGGCTGCAAAATTATGCCTCGCTCGAGATGTACGACGCGACGTGACAAATTTCTAAAAATCAGAACTCTGGACATCAGTTCTGGGACCGGATTCTCAATATGATAAAATTATTAGCTTAAGTGCTTAATTCAATAATATTAATTAAAACTGTACCTTCCCACTTTGGCCACTTAATTTAGTTAAGTAATACATCACCTAGAACGGAAATAAATCTGAAGTCAATAAAAATAATCTTGCTGATGGGAGATAATGGACAAAGCTCCATTTCAATTTAGTGTCTTTCAGTTCTTTCTCATCCAATTGCTAATAGCTACAATTGGAATACGCAACATCCCTTGTAGCCCTCGGGGTGGAGTATAGATTGCCGTTAATACTGGAACGGCGTAACCATCACTACACATTAGCAGGAAAATGGGCGGCAAGAGTAAATTGCCCTTATATAAAATTTAAATGGATGTACTGTTTTGCACAAGTTTGATCCCCAGCTACTTCATATCTTATCGCCGGCCCGTTTTAATAAATTGACTGGCGTGTTGATAAGTGGCATGGTGTAGCTTACAAAAGCTTACCTCTTACATCATGTCCATTAACAGTTGTTTATAGTTGTCACCGTACACAATAGGGAAATACTTTATTATTATCAATTTAAATGAATGCTAAATATATTTTAGGTTACAAAATAAAATAGCTAGGTATACAAAAAAAAACAAACGCTTTATTGATGTCTCGAATTAAAAATTTTGTGGTTTGTTTGCCAGTTTTAAAATTTCTATTAATACATTTAAGAGCGTAAAATATTTGTATTTCTCATAAATCACATTTTCTCTCGTATTTTAGAAAAAATTTCGATACAGCACTTCTACTCACAGGATGTGGTGTGGAAGTAAAATGTTTGAAAAAAATATTAATTTCTTTTCGCATAAAAACAAAATATCGATGTCCTTAGTAATAATTAAATTTAGGACAAATTCCGTTTTGCATTCTCCTGAATATTCTTACTAAGAACATCTTGCGATTTTTTATACCATTAGAAAACGCCTCGAAAAATGCAAAAACATAATTTGCATATATAACGAGTATTTCTTTATTATCGAGTAACCCCTTTAATTTAACAATAATTAAGATTAGTGTAAATAACAAATTTACATATATTTTATATTTTGCACAAAAAAGTTACTTACCTCTCAGGATCACGAGGGAAAAAAACTGCTTCAGGATAGAATATCAGGATAGTCGCGCTTAGAGGCCACCGATTACTGTGCCTAGCGACAAGCCGAGAGAACAGGCCGGCTTTAAGAATTCGAAGCCCCTTGGTTTAATTAACAACGCCATTTTATAGAAAATTAAAAAGTGTCATAATAATACTTTTCCCACAACCGCTATTAAAAGTAGACCTTTTAATTTTAGTTTATTGAATTAAAAATGATATTATGGGAAACATGTTATATTAACGATGCAAATTTGGTTATGGCATTATTAACGAAACGAGTTTGATTGCCAGAACGAAGCGATAAGTTGAGTTCTGTGGCAATCAAACATGCTTCCTAAAGTCATGATCAAACGTGTATTGGTCAATATTTTATATTTGTCCGTGAAAATAATAAGTTTCCATTTAATTATTATGTGCAAGACAAATCAAGATTACAAATGACAGAAAATTTAACGTAAAATTCAAAATACGTCAAATTATTTTCAGCTTTAACGATGATAAAAGCTGTTATAGTATTACTACAGATAAAATGGCGGCCAGCTTCATTTCACATCTTTAATTTAAATTTTTCTGCTGTGCGAAAAATTGTTCATCTTCGGAGAAAAATGGCAACAACTAGGTGTTAAATATAGCCTAAATAAAATTGTTACACAAATTTTAGAAGATATGTACACATTATACGATACACATATACACCGTGTCTCAAGACATTCTGCAATATGTATTTTATACATATGCGCATATTCCTACGCAGCCCAACCTACCAGCTTTATCAGTGAGTCAAGTGAGCACGTGAATATCATACTAACTAGCCTCGCTCCGCCTCGAGTGCTTCCCCGTCTAATGAAAGGGCTGTAATTTTAAAATTATTGGAACACATGACACGCCTAAAACACACGAACTTTGGTTTTGCATACTTAACCGTATTTGCAAAATGAACTTTTACAGAAAGCCAATATTTGAAGAATAAATGTTTTTCATACATTCCCCCATAAATCGCACTAGAACATCTGTCTGAGGAAGTAGCTTTATATTTTTTATTATGACGATGTGTCCTAATTCGGTGACAGAAAATCCAATAATTAAATGCTCTCTTCTAAATGTTTCCAGTCATTTTTAGTTTTATTCGAGGCACGGTTGAGTTCAAAGGTTAATTTAATTTTCCAATTTCGATAGGTTACTTTATACGCCATGATTCGATATACTACGTATATAGGTATAGTTGAAAATTCGATCACGAACTGACGTCTCCCCAATCGTAGTCTAAATTTTATAAGATAATTCCATTTTTTTAACATACATTATTTTATTACAAAATATTACCATGTACTCTTGCAAAGAAATATATCGGATGTTCGAAATTGTTTATTCTTAAATAAATAAAAGGCATTTGTTGCAAACTAACAAAATGGAAGTGATTTATTTAAGATGAATTAAATTTTAAACAAGAACTTTTAGGTAGTTAACTGACCAGTTTAAAATATAATGACGATGAATGATAATAGGTACTGTATTTTTCCCTTGTCGTTATTCCCTAACAATAATAATAATATAATATTTTCATTTATATTTGAATTATTATTAAATTACATTCTGAGACAAAACATTAGCAAATTTTTAAGCGTATTTTGAATCAAGTATGAAATAAAATATAATTTAGGTTACTACTATTTCTTTTTAGTACATACAAGAACTCAAAATTAGGTTGTGGTTAATTTCAACATCTGGGAATGAAGAAGAAATGAGGAAGAAGAAAAAAATGAAGAAGGGAAATAGGGGCAGAAATGGTCACAAGATAAAAAAATTATATTGTAATCGATACAAGAATTTTCATATTTTATAAAATGGCACTGTGATTAGTGATTTGATTACTTATACGTATGATGTAATTATTTAGATTTAACATATATTTTCTACTAGTAAGTAAGCCGGTACTTTACAGCCAGTAAAAATGAGTTGTACCATCAAGTAGCCCTACATTTAGGTAATCAAAACTGGTGTATTTTGAAATATGAACTCAAAATCAGGTTATGGTTAATTTCGACTTTTAGAAATGAAGAATAAATGAGGAAGAAGAAAAAAATAAAGAAGGGAAATGGGGCCGAGAAGGTCATTACAAGATAAAAAAATTGTATTTTAATCGATACAAGAATTTGCATATTTTTTAAAATGCCACTGTGATTAGTGATTTAATTACTTATACGTATGACGTAATGATTTAAATTTAATATATATTTTCAACTAGTAAGTAAGCCGGTACTTTACCGCCAGAAAAAATGCGTTGTACCATCAAGCAGCCCGACATTTAGGTAGTCAAAACTGGTGTATTTTGAAATCTGAACTCAAAATTAGGTTGTGGTTAATTTCTACATTTAGGAATGAAGAATAAATGACGAAGAAGAAGAAATGAGGAAGAAGAAAAATGAGGAAGGGAAATGGGACAGAAAAGGTCATTACAAGATAAAAAAAATTTGATTTTAATCAATATATGAATTTTCATATTTTTTAAAATGCCACTGTGATTAGTTATTTGATTACTTATACGTATGATGTAATGATTTAGATTTAATATATATTTTCTACTAATAAGTAAGCCGGTACTTTACAGCCAGTAAAAATGAGTTGTACCATCAAGTAGCCCGATATTTATGTAATCAGAACTGGTGTATTTTGAAATGTTATTACGAAAATAATATTAATTAGTACGTCGCTTATTTTACTAGAATTTTCATATTTTTTAAAATGCCACTGTGATTAGTGATTTAATTACTTATACGTATGATGTAATTATTTAGATTTAATATATATTTTCTACTAGTAAGTAAGCCGGTACTTTACAGTCAGTAAAAATGCGTTGTACCATCAAGTAGACCGACATTTAGGTAGTCAAAACTGGTGTATTTTAAAATCTGAACTCAAAATTAGGTTGTGGTTATTTTCGACATTTAGGAATGAAGAATAAATGACGAAGAAGAAGAAATGAGGAAGAAGAAAAAAATGAGGAAGGGAAATGGGACAGAAAAGGTCATTACAAGATAAATAAAATTGATTTTAATCAATACATGAATTTTCATAGTTTTTAAAATGCCACTGTGATTAGTTATTTGATTACTTATACGTATGATGTAATGATTTAGATTTAATATATATTTTCTACTAGTAAGTAAGCCGGTGCCTTACAGCCAGTAAAAATGCGTTGTACCATCAAGTAGCCCGACATTTAGGTAGTCAAAACTGGTGTATTTTAAAATCTGAACTCAAAATTAGGTTGTGGTTAATTTCGACATTTAGGAATGAAGAATAAATGAGGAAGAAGAAAAATGAAGAAGGGAAATGGGACAGAAAAGGTCATTACAAGATAAAAAAAATTGATTTTAATCAATACATGAATTTTTATATTTTTTAAAAATACCACTATGATTAGTTATTTGATTACTTATACGTATGATGTAATGATTTAGATTTGATATATATTTTCTACTAATAAGTAAGCCGGTACTTTACAGCCAGTAAAAATGCGTTGTACCATCAAGTAGCTCGACATTTAGGTAGTCAAAACTGGTGTATTTTAAAATCTGAACTCAAAGTTAGGTTGTGGTTAATTTTGACATTTAGGAATGAAGAATAAATGACGAAGAAGAATAAATGAGGAAGAAGAAATAATGAAGAAGGGAAATGGGGCAGAAAAGGTCATTACAAGATAAAAAAAAATTATTTTAATCAATACCTACATGAATTTTCATATTTTTTAAAATGCCACTGTGATTAGTTATTTGATTACTTATACGTATGATGTAATGATTTAGATTTAATATATATTTTCTACTAGTAAGTAAGCCGGTGCCTTACAGCCAGTAAAAATGCGTTGTACCATCAAGTAGCCCGACATTTAGGTAGTCAAAACTGGTGTATTTTAAAATTTGAACTCAAAACTAGGTTGTGGTTAATTTTGACATTTAGGAATGAAGAATAAATGACGAAGAAGAATAAATGAGGAAGAAGAAAAAATGAAGAAGGGAAATGGGGCAGAAAAAAGTCATTACAAGATAAAAAAAAATTTATTTTAATCAATACATGAATTTTCATATTTTTTAAAAATGCCACTGTGATTAGTTATTTGATTACTTATACGTATGATGTAATGATTTAGATTTAATATATATTTTCTACTAATAAGTAAGCCGGTACTTTACAGCCAGTAAAAATGAGTTGTACCATCAAGTAGCCCGACATTCATGTAATCAGAACTGGTGTACTTTGAAATGTTATTACGAAAAGAATATTAATTAGTATGTCGCTTATATTACTAGAATTTTCATATTTTTTAAAATGCCACTGTGATTAGTGATTTAATTTCTTATACGTATGATGTAGTGATTTAGATTTAATATATATTTTCTACTAATAAGTAAGCGGGTACTTTACAGCCAGTAAAATGATTTGTACCATCAAGTAGCCCGACATTTATGTAATCAAAACTGGTGTATTTTGAAATGTTATAATGAAAAGAAAATTAATTAGTACGTCACTTATTTTACTAATAGCAGTAACCATTTTTCGTTCTCTTATGAACTCATCGGTACCACAGACTGGTTTAAGGGGCACCATCACAGTGCGTGACCAATATTCGTTAAATTTCTTGTGCATTAAATCTACAGAATTTGTGTTTGTACTTACTACACAACTTTTAAGGCAAAGTTTAAAAGTATTTTATACAGTGCTCATTAATTTCGAACCTAAACAATAAAAAGTCAAAATTTAATTTCGTACCTTCATTTCCACTGGAACGTTTTACGTCGAAACGATGTCAAGAAATCTTTAATTTGCCATTGTACCGCCGAGACACATTGCCAACGAACAACTGCTGAATTTCTGAAATAATTAACCTGAAATAGTTAATCGAAATTACCGAAACCACTTAATTAATTGCTGCATTCTGCAAGTTTCTGCAATAATAATAAACTTAACAACCAACCTCCAACTCCGGTTAGTGTATCCAAATAAATTGTGGAAGGTGTTCGTAAGCAAGTGAAACCGTTTGCTAATCGCGTGCCTGGGGGCTGTAAAATGACACAGAGTGCACGCAGAACTGATGAATCTCATACATATTTAACACTCTCAAAACTCGGGCCTGCAAATTCTTCTAGAAATTATGTATAGGCATTACTTATAGGAAATTTTTGCTCAATAATAATAGTTAGCAAATTATTATTAATTACCGCGTTTAACATTTTCATTAATTGTAAAGTTAAGGTATATTTACAACAACCAATCGGTACGGGCACATTTTGCTGGTCGATTGCAAATTGGGTTTTGAGCATATTTGGTTGAATGTATTTGTTTACAATAAAATTTTAAGTCGGCACACGCGTTTCGCCAACTATGTTGGCATCATCTGGGGATGATTAAATCTAAATTTATGCTAACAATCTGTCCTATTTATACTTAAATTATTGTCACGGTTCACCGAACCGTCACCCACTAACTAATAAAGGGGGCTATTTGGGATAGGCCCTCTGTCATCATTCATACTATTTTTAAACTTTATGATTTCCAAACTTTCAAATGCATCCATTTGTCTAGTATTTGTTACATTCCTAATTAATCCTAAACTGCTAATATCTATTTTACGGTTGTTCTCAAACGCATGTTGGGCTACACTAGGCTTATCTGTTCTACCATATTTGAGATGGGCCATATGCTCTTTAAATCTAGGAAGTTACATGTATCTAACCCAAGTGTACCTAGATTGTACTGCTTGCCTAAGATACATAAACCAGGAAAGTCGGTACGTCCTATTGTTTCAGCAATCGGATCGCCGACTTACCACCTATCAAAATGGTTAACAGAAGAGTTCGAAAATTTACCTATCGCATTACTTAGTTTCTCTGTGATTAATTCCAACGATTTCATTAATAAGGTGAAAAATATTCAGTTGCAAGAAGATGAAATTTTGATCTCCTTTGACGTTTGTTCATTGTTTCCAAATGTTCCGATACCACAGACCTTGGACTACCATAAGGATCTACTCAAATTAAACAATCTCAGTCAAGATGTAGTAAAAGAATATCTTAAACTTACTAAACTTTGCATGAAACAAAATTGTTTTCGATTCAACAATAATTTCCGCGAACAACATGAAGGAACAGCAATGGGTAACTCAGTGTCACCATTCATTGCCAGTCTCTTCATGAACAGAATCGAGACGGAAGCAAAAGAAGAATTCGAGTATTTCCCCAGGGTTTGGCTTAGGTATGTGAATGATATTTTTGCAGTGTTCGATACAAAAGTCGCTGATATTGCTAACTTTGTATCTAAATTAAATAGTCATTTCGCGTCAGTAAAATTCACATATGAACTGAAAACTCTAGACAATTACCATTTTTAGATGTATTAATAATTAGAAATAGTGATAATAAGTTAGAATTTGACATATACAGAAAAGATACCGGTACTCTAAGATATATCCCTAAAGACTCTCACCATTATGCTCAACACAAAATTGCGAGTTTTAATTTTCTAGTCCATCATCTATTAAGCTTCCCCCTCAATAAGGAGAGGTTTGAAAAAGAAAAGACATTGATTAAGGATATAGCTGCGAGTAATGGATATTCTGTAACTTTAATTGATAAAATAATTAGGAAACGAAAGTTTAAAGAGTCGCTTCGAAATTCCTCGAGCTTTCAAAATGAAAGAGAAAATCCGAAATTTGTATCGATTCCATTCGATCTTCGATGCACCCGTGGTATTGGTAAGATTTTTAAAGATGTAGGTATGACAGTGGTTCATTCATCGGGAAATAAACTACAACAACTTTTAGGCAATCCAAGAGACAAAATTTAAACAAACGAAAAGTCTGGGATTTACGGAATTAGCTGTAAGGACTGTAATCAAAAAATATGTTGGACAGACTAGACGATCAATTCAAACTAGATTCAAAGAGCATATGGCCCATCTCAAATATGGTAGAACAGATAAGTCTAGTGTAGCCCAACATTCGTTTGAGAACAACCATAAAATAGATATTAGCAATTTAAGATTAATTAGGAATGTAACAAATACTAGACAGCTGGATGCATTTGAAAGCTTGGAAATCATAAAGTGTAAAAATAGTATGAATAGTGACAGAGCCTATCCCAAATAGCCCGCTTTATTGGTTAGTGGATCACGGTTCACCGAACCGTGACGGTTCGGTGAATCGTGACAATAGTTTAGGTATAAATAGGGTAGATTGTTAGCATAATTTTAGTTTTAATCATCTCCAGATGATGCCAACTTGGTTGGCGAAACGCGCGTCGATTGCAGTATATAGTGTTTCGTGGAAAACTATGTCAGTGTTATCTTCACATCAAAGGTTCCAACCAACTCCAAGATTAGAAAATATGATGGTTTTAGAAGTTATGTTATAATTATATAATTATAATGGTAATTATTTGATAAAACTGAATTTGCACACACGTAACATTAAAAAATTCCAACTGATGGCAGCTTCTAACTCATTATAATTGACTTAAATTTTATCTCGGCACAATTTGCAATCCGTTAGTAAATTGTGCCTGTAATGAACTGGTTGTAAATGTACCTTTACCGTACGTATGTCAGCGGTAACTGATGATGCCGCCAAAAAGTTAAAGGACAGCCCATGATACAAATACACTGATACGCCAATGCGCATGGACGCGTGGCTTTCGATCCGAAACGTGACGTCAGTAGCGAAGAAAGAACGAAGTTTCGTAATCGCCTTAAAACGTTCTACATTTAATTAATAATAATTTTAAATAAATATAGACAATTTAATAGATACATTTTTATTTTAAATATATTGTACAAATATTAAAATATTTCCCAACTGAACTTGCTTGCGAACATAACGTCATAATTTATCTACGTATAGCTGAAAAGATCTTTTAGTAGTTTTAGCTGCGATTTTCACAGGAAATTGTGCTGTAGTGAGAAAAATTAAAGATTTGCGGCTTCTTGCTGCCTGAAGTGTTTGCATACTGGTGATAGAAAACGATATAAATTTTCCTAAACGGGGTTGATATTTTCTAAAAATCAGTGTTTAATTTAGAAAACACAATTACACACACTAATATAACAAATAGTGTAAAATACTTATCTTTTCAATGACAGTAAATGATCATATTTTTAGAAATATTGAAAATTGCGAATATGTATTTTTATTTTTTTGTTGTCTCTATTGATTGGGGTCAATAGAGACAACACTTTATTTATCACTATAAATTCTATTTGACCAAAATAACGGAAATAGACACATTTGAAATTAAAAAAATATGTAAATTCCCGGAGGAAGTTTGTAGAGATAAAAAAAAACATGTTAAACAAGTCTATTCATTAAAATATAAAAATGAAAATAAAAAACATTTTCTTTAACAGTTTAATTATTAAGACACATTTCTCAAATGCT